>CM021107.1:551662772-551752358 GCA_007115665.2 Sequoiadendron giganteum | reverse complement strand
TGTTAAACCCTTTACCCTCTACCCTCTACCCTCTAACCTCTAACCTCAACCCAATACTCTCTACCCTAAACCCTAATCCCTCAACCCTTAATCTCTCAACCCCTATAACCTCTAACCTATATATTGGACCCTCAACTGTAATCCCTCGACCCTATACCTTAAACCCTCAATCTTCAACCCTCAACCCTTAAACCCTCTAGCCTTTACCCTATACATTAAACACTCAACCCTCAACCCTTAATCCCTCAACCCTCAATCCTTAAACCCTAAACCCTCTACCCCTTACATTGGACCCTGAACCTAATCCTTCAAACAGATACCCTCAAACCTATACCCTAAACCCTCTACCCTCAGCCAATTAAACCCTTAACCCTAAACCCTTAACCCCAAACCCTTCAAGCCTAAATTCTTAAAACTTAAACCTTCTACCCTATACCCTCAACCAAATACCCTGTACCATCAAACCTATTCCCTCAACCCTCAAACCTTAAACCCTAATACCCTAGAAACCATCAACCCTATAGGTCCTCCACCCTAATCCCTCAACCCTATACCCTCAACCCCTATCACTTTCTCTCTATATATACATCTCACCTCTCCTTCCTTCCCTCCCTCCCACCCTCTCTAATTGTCTCTATCTATCATCTCCTTCTTTCTGCGTACCTCTCGTTCAATTAATCCCTACCACCCTCTCTCACTCCCTCTATCCATTTCTCTTTATGTCCCTCCCACTCCATCCCACTCTCTCCCACTACCTCTCTCTCCCTCTATCTCATGTCTCTTCCTCCCACCCCCTCTCTCTCTAAGGTCTCTCCCTCTGGAAACCTTCCTAGGTAACTCTCTATTTGTCTCTCTCCCCTCTCTCTATCTATCCCTCCAACCCTACCTAGATAAGTCCCTCTCACTCCACCCCCCTCTTTCTCTACCTCTATCAAGTCACTCCCTCTCACACCCTCTCCCTCTCTCAGGTCTCTCACTCACACTCCCTCTCTCTCCCACTCCCTCTCTCTAACACTTTACTCCATCTCTCTCACACTCTCTCTCACTACCTATCTCTCAAGTCTCTCCCTCTCACCCCCCTCACCCCCCTCACACTCTCAAGTCTCTCCCTTTTCAGACCCTACCTACATACCTCTCTCTGTCTCTCTCTCTCCCCCCTCTCTCTCTCCCTCTCCCTCAATTCTCTCTCTCCCACCCCCCCTCTCTCTCTCTCCCTCTCCCTCAATTCTCTCTCTCCCTTCCCCCTCTCTCTCTCTCCCTCCCTCTATCCCTCCTACCCTACCTAGCTAAGTCCCCCTCAATCCAACCCCTTCTCTCACACTCCCTCTCTCTTAAACTCTCACTTCCACTCCCTTTCCATCTCTCTATACTCTCTCTAAATTCTCCCTTCGTCTAAAGACATACATAAATGCATGCATACAAGCATAATACGAATGTACACATAATCTTACATCCATACAAGCATACATACATACATGGCATACATGTACATAAAAATATATCAGCATACATTAATATATTGGAATTTAACATAAAGTAAGACATAACATGAGTGTGTTATAAAACTCTCGTGTTATGTGCTAGTAGACATGTTCCCCGCAGAAGCAAAAACCATGTCAAAAGTGAGATATAACATGAACATGTTATAAAGCGCTCACGTTATATCTTGCTTTGGGAATTCCTGAGCCTTAGGCTTGGTATTTTCCTTGGAATACCAACCCAAAGGCTTGAAGGGCATTCCCAACAACCAGAGACGTGTTTTTAAAAAATCCACCATATTTCTCATAATCGAGTTCACTGTCAGGATTGCATGTGGTTCAATATCAAAAAAATCGACCACATGGGTAATGTTAGGTTATCTCTTAGCTATCCAACGATGTAATTTTTTTCACTTTCTGAAAAGGTTAAGTCTTTCATCCATAATTTATTTTATCCGTATGTCTTTTTTTTTCCAAAAAATAGTGTTTGGTATTTTTTTCGTTATAAATTAACCGTTCATCAATTTTTCAAATAAATTACATTTTTAGAAACTAGACTCCATTATACAAAATTAAAAAAAAAAAATTTAAAAAAATCAATTAGTTTCCAAAATTTGTAGGGGTAGCACAACCAAAATTCTATTTTTAGGATATGTCCACTTCGCAAATTAGTTAAAAATCAAATATTCATTAAAAATTATCAAAAAAATCGTGCATCACCTACATACTGTTTTCTAACTTCTGACTATTGCGATTTTAAAAATACTATAAAAAAGTTCGCCGTACGAGGGTCATACAAGAGTTGCTATGTTATGTTTTTCTGACAAAAACAACACCAATTTGTGTACGTCCCTCATTTGAACCCCTTAATCGCAACCATTTTAAAAATAAATTAGTAGTTTAGAAAGTAGACTCGGAGCAGTTGAATCCTTCTTTTTGTTCCATCTCAAAATTTTGAGTCTAGGTATCCTCAATTTCACGTCCAAGGTTAGTATTTCCTGATTTCAGAAAAAAGTTGTCCACTTAAGTCTCCTTTTTGGGAACCATCTTGGTGCACTTACCCTGTGTATATATAGTGTGCATATATATATATAAATGCACTATAGATGTATAAGTCTTCATGTCAACATGCATATGTATATATGTATGTGTATATATGTATATATTTATACATCCATGCTATACATATATATATATGTATCAGTATATATACATACATGTACAAATATATATATAGAAGTGGTCATGATCAACATCCTCGACTAGAAAGTGACTCCTCTTACGCGTCTTTGCAAATCATAGATTGTGTCATAGCAATAATAATGAATAGTTTCTCAAATCTATGCACTCAATGGGAGTATTTAATTTGAAGGATGTTATATAACTACTCCAAGTATTTCAAGACTAGATAATTTCCACATCTCATGATGTTTGAAGATCATAAATTTTTTGTCATCTACATGCTTAAATATGAGTAATCTAGACATAAATATTACAAGATGAATCATACACCTAATCCTAAGATTTTCCCACTTAACACTCACATTGCAAAGGCAAATTGAAAATGATCAATCAAGTTCTACAAGATGAAAGATGCATAGCATAGATCTACACCAACAAAACTTATATAGATTATCATTGGATTATGTTATGGAAAAAGTGATAATGAGCATCTTATTCTTACCACCATGGTACATTAGGTTATGTGTCTTTTCCTTCTCCTTGCTTCTGCATTCAAATTTTCATTCAAATCTTGACAATATTTTGTATTGTGACTAATATGCCCAGCTACCTCTCATGTGATTTGTCTATTGTAACCTATTTGTTTCAAATCCACCAATCTCTTCTCTTTATAATATGTAAACATGTATGTATGTATGTACATATGTATGTGTGGATATATATATATATATGTATGTATGTATGTATATATATGTGTATATATATGTATGTATATATATAAATTTATACACATGTGTATGTCATTACACTTCCATACTATATACATATATGTATGTGTTTATACACATACACATACATACATACATACATATATATATATATATATATATATATATATATATATATATACATACATACAAATATATACATATTATAGCACTTGACTAAAGATTATAAATTTTATACCATGATTTATACTTGGCTTTATTTTTTCACGCTCTATTGCAAACATCATAAAGTAAACTTTTATAAAACTATTTGAAATTGTATATAAATTATATATTTCATAACTCATTGTAATCTATCAAATATCACATTTTTTATTTGGACAACTCAATCAACGATATTTATCCTAATTTTGATAAAACTTATCTCGTCACATATATGTTCAAATATTTTTTAACATGGCTATTCATATGATGTTTATTGGACTTCGTCTTAGTGCATTACATCATCACATTATCTTACACCCATTTATCATTTATCTAATCACCTAGCTTAATAAATTCTCATATATGTCCTAATGATTATATTTTTCTTTGTTTGTCATCTTATCCATCTCCACACCCTACCTTTCATGCTTATTGAATATATGGTCAATGACACTAAAAAAATATTCACAATCAAGTTTTTCAATCTATTCAAACATGTAATTAAACCATAAAAAAATATTCATAACGTATTAACAACAAGTGTATGTGCAAAAAACACCACCAAAAACACCCAACCTTGTATCAATCAAAGTAAAAAGGTACATCAATATAATATGCTTGTCATTTTGTCTAACACTAATCTGCCACTATAATTAAACATGTAATTAAATGATAAAGATTAATGAAATGGTGGACAAGTAAAGATAACTAATGTACATTTGCTCGCTTTACAATAAATATTGTAGTGTAGTAAAATGCATACCCTTGCATTTTCACACTTGTTTGGGCCTGCCTTTCTTGTTTATGATTCTTTATGGCTTAGTTGGTCCTATTTTGTATCTACAAGCCCTATGAATTATATCTTTTCTAGCTAATCCCAACATTCTCCAATGCATAAATGATAATTTGATGATTTTGTCTAGGTGTCCCTGATTTTCAGGTCAGGACTAAAATTCCACCTAGGGCGTCTTTGTCTCCCGAAGGTCTTGGGACCCTAACTTTGAGGCATCTTAATTGGGACCATTTTTGTTGTTTGTGCCCCAAGTTTCATGCCTTGGGAATAATATGCCACCTAGGGTGTCTTAGTCCTCCTTAAGGTATTTTCGAGATTCAATTTCAAATCTTGGTGAGATTTAGCCTCCTTCATTTAATGAATTCATATGTTGGCTTGGTGCGATGTAATTTCAAGATATTAAACATAGATAAGTATAACTACAAGGTTATTGCTCCCATTTTCTCCTAACAAGCAATCTAAGCACTCCAAGCATTCAAGCATCCAATCCTTCAAGCATTCAAGATCATTCTATCAAGCATTTGGAGCCATTATCAAGATAAAAGCATCATATCAAAGATCTTGTTGTGTCATGTGTGTTGTTGTGCTAACATAAATGTGATGTAGGGTTTGTGATTCAAGCAAGTGTTTCAATCAAGGTCAACATCATTCAAGCAAGATTCAAGAACCATGTTCATTGCAACCATTTCAGACAAGTTTGCAGACTTCACAACAAGCGTTTGGTGAGTTGTAGCATTGCATGTTGTTCATTCATCATTCCCTTCATTACTTCACTAAATTTCAAGGTTTAATTACCAACAAGGGGTTTGACCAAGGAAAACCCCCATTCACTAACAATCAACAATTTTTCCCTCTATTGTATGTTTGTGATCACAAATTTAGGTTGAATACTTGAAGATCATTTGAAGTGTTAAGTTGCAAAGTTGTAATCTTCACAAAAACTCACCTACAAGCAAAATCTGGAAGTTTTAGAACGTAAGATTAGAGAAGAAGGAAGAGCATAAATCAACCCTCAAGACCACATTTATAGTTTTTAGAAATTATAGATGGGACTAAGTTGCCACCTAGGGCATCTTATTCCTCTAAACATATTTTTCAAAAATTATTTCAAATCTGGTTCTGACATCTGAAGATTATACATCTGCCCCAAAAAATAAGAATGGGACTAAGACAATAGTAAGGGTGTATTTGTCCTCCATAGCACTTTTTGATAACTTCTTTTCATTTTTGGAATCCTTGTTACATCTCCAGACTTCCCAAGTACATACCTCCTAACTCCCTGTTGCATAATTTCATTATTTGCATCTCTCATTTAGCTTGCATAACTAGGTTTTTTGATTTGAATGTTTGTTTGTCTTTTCCAAGAATTTGCTTGGTGGTGAACCCTTAAAAGCTTAAAGAACCCCCTCCTAGGTCTTCCTCATTGAGAATGGAATCACCTTGTGAGGTTGATAGTCAATCCAATTAGGGATCCTAGGACAATCTTGAGCAATTTGTTGGAGAAAGGGGAACATTATACCTCCTCATTTCACCATAAATCATTTTGGTGAACCCGAAATTGTCGAGCATTCATTTTCTGATTTGGAGTTCAGTAAAGTCTTAGATCTAGATTGCATTCATTCTTGCATTGCATCTTGCATTAATGAAATTTCATCTACGGTTTCTCATATTTAGAGAAATTGCATCTATGGTCTCTCATATTTGCATTAACTTGAAACTGTATTAATTTTGATATGGGTTGCATTTTTACTTTCTTGCATCATTTCATTTCATTCAAAAAATAAAAAGTGCATTGTTCATCATCCTAGTTGTATTTAGTAACATTTTTATTGCATTCAACATTGCATTCAATTTCTTGTTACAAGTTACTTTTCCTTCCATTCGTTGGCATAATTTCATATTTCTAAACATTAGAATCCTGAATAGGCACTCTATAAACACTATAGACAATCCAAAACTATTACTTTTTCTAAGAAAACCTCTGCTAGGACTAAAATTGCCTTCCTAGCATCTTAATCTCTCTCAAGATTTTTGATCTAGAATCCTCCCTCTGCTGTTTGTTGTATGTTTCAGTCCCTGGAACTTCAAAATCTCACCAGTAGGACCAATATTCCCTTACTAGTCTCTTAGTTCCTATTGACTTTGACTTTCCAAATTTTAGGGTTTAAAATTGCTCTTTTGTGCTTCTGTTGGTTACCTTTAGCTTTCTATTTCAGTTTGCAGAGTTGTTATTGTTCCAATTTCTTTCATTTCAAGTGTAATTACAAGCATAGAATATTGTGTTCATTGCACTTTCTTTGGTTTATCCCTTGTATGAGCTATAGTACTTGGTGTCCTACTACTAATACTATGGTTTTGGCATCTGAAGATTTCGTATCTTCCCCAAATACAATAGTAAGGGTGTTTTTTTCCTCCATAGCACTTTTGATAGCTTCTTTGCATTTCTGGAATCCTTGTTACATCTCGAGACTTCCCAAGTACATACCTCCTAACTCCCTGTTGCATAATTTCATTAATTGCATCTCTCATTTAGCTTGCATAACTAGGTTTTGTGATTTGAATCTTTGTTTGTCTTTTCCAAGCATTTGCTTGGTGGTGAACCCCTAAAAGCTTAAAGGACCCCCTCCTAGGTCATCCTCATTGAGAATTGAATCACATTGTGAGGTTGATAGTCAATCCAATTAGGTCTCCTACGATAATCTTGAGTTATTTGTTGGAGAAAGGGGAACATTACATACTTTTTCATTTCACCATAAATCACATATAGCAAATCAAAAGTTTTGGGAAACACCATTTGGCGCCTAATACAAACAAAAAGAAATGTGCTCAACTTCCTTGATCATCGTCAAGCTTTGTTTATTGATTTGACAAGATTCAAGAAACATAAGCTAGCATTGATGCAAATGTTTGGATAATATTTGTCATGATACATTTCAATATGCTTTAAATTGACTCCTATTAGTATTTAGAGAATGAATTTTGATAATAAATTTTGATGAACAATAATATTCGAAAGCTTGTCTTTAAGCACATAAGTTTGGATGCTAAACTAAAATTATTAATTTAAAAAAATAAAATGAATTATGAAAATAAAATTGTAATTATGTGTATATCTATATTATATATATATATATATATATACATCTATATGCATGTGTATTGTGGATAATATATATATGTATGTATGTATGTATATATATAACTACTCCAACTATTTCAAAGAATAGATAATGTCCACATCTCATGATGTTTGAAGATCATAAATTGTTTGTCATCTACATGCTTAAATATGAGTAATCAAGACATGAAACTTACAAGATGAATCATACACCTAATCCTAAGATTCTCTCACTTAATATTCACATTGCAAAGACAAATTGAAAATTATTGATCAAGCTCTACAAAACGGAAGATGCATAGCCTAGATCTACACCAAAAAAATTTATATCTGACTATTGGCTTATGTTATCGAAACAAAGTGATAATGAGCATCTTATTCCTACCACCATGGTGCATTAGGTTATGTGTTTTTTTCTGCTCCTTGCTTTCGCATTCAAATTTTGATTCAAATGTTGAAAAATATTTTGTATTATCACTAATATGCCCAACTATCTCTCATGTGATTTGTCTATTGTAACCTGTTTGTTTGAAATCCACCAATGTCTTGTCTTTATAATATGCAGACATGTATCTATGTATATATCTATGTGTGTGTGGGTGTATATACATGTGTGTGTGTGTACATACATATGTATGTATATATATGTGTATATATGTATGTATATATAGATTTATATACATATGTATGCCATTACACATCCATACTATATATATATGTGTGTGTATGCATTTATAGACATACAAATACATATATATATACATAATATATATATTCATACATACAAATATATACATATTATAGCACTTCACTAAAGATTATAGATTTTATACCATGATTTATACTTTCTGACTTTATTTTTCATTTTCTATTTGAAACATCAAAAAGAAAACTTTTCCCCCTAACAGGGACTCTAGCTCTTTCAGAGCTCTTGTTCTACTCTGTTTTTTCTTTTTATTGTCTCTGCCCTTCCAGCATATTTGACACCAAGATAAACTCAAATATTACAAGCACACTTAACTTGAAAGCGACATTCAATATGCACAACCCTATTGATGAACAAAAAAGGTAATCTTTTAGTATTTCAAACAACAGCGATATAATATCATCCCATTCCTGCACAACTGCACACCACCTCTATACTAAAGCAAAAAAAAAATTATGAATAGGCAGCTATCTATATTAATTTAAAGATAAGAGTACATATTCACAAAAAAAGGGCGGGTGGTAAAAAGGCACACCCCGAGAGTCACATAAGCAATGCCTAGAAAAAACAAAATTACTTTATTGCAATTTGTCCATTAACACGAAAAGCTTTTACATCATTGTCACGAGTTTACAAGCATGTTTGGTGGAGATCATTGTAACTATCATCTAGTGGAAAAATCACATATTACACATATGCTTGCCTAAGCTTCACTCGGAGAGATTGAGTTTTTTGTGGAAAAATCACATATTGCATATATGCTTGCCTAAGCTTCACTTGGAGAGATTGAGTTTTTTGTGGAAAAATCACATATTGCATATATGCTTGCCTAAGCTTCACTCGGAGAGATTGAGTTTTTGTGGAATATGTGAATAAATATAAATTGCTTTAGGCAAATTGATTATCATCGAGGATATAAAATTATGTTGAAATAATGGATATGTACTGACCAATCTGGTCGACCACATTATGTCACCTACAATTATATGCCAACTGAAAGGTCATTTTTTTATCTAATAATTATACCATGACATAACTACGAAACTAACAGTTCACAACAAACAAGGATTCTTAAATATTGACACATTTTAACCTGAGTCGCCATCTGCATATTTCAATATCACCAAGAAAAGCTTAAATATATGTTTGTGGCTGGATAGTCAATGTGCTTCGAAGGAGGTTCTTCTTCATGATTTCTAGTGCTCCTGCTACCTGTTGTGCTGTGGGTCGTTGCAGAGGTGATTCATTTGAACAAACCAAGCCAGTGTGTACGAATGGAATAAGAACGACCTTTATCTCATATTCCTCTAAATCTCTCATCACGTCCTGGTCAACAATCTCTTCCACTCTATCGGGAAAATGCATGCTGACCCACTTGTGCAGGTTTAAGTCTCCCATAAACATATCGTTAGTTGGACTCTTTCTGGTTACCATCTCTAACAAAACAATACCAAAGCTGTAAACATCACCATTTGTCGAAATCTTCCCTCCCACTCCATATTCTGCATTGAACAAACAAACAAAAAAAATTCCTGTCATATGAGATCATATACAGGCCAAAACGAGCAGTTAATTGTTTAATACATCAGTACCTGGTGGAATGTAGCCGATGGATCCCTTGAGAGACAGAGCTGAAGTCAACGATTCTAAGGAATCTGGCCCGCAAATCAATTGAGCAATCCCAAAATCGGCTACACGGGCTGTCATATCCTCATCCAGGAGTATATTGCTAGGCTTTATATCACAGTGTACAACTTGCACTGAACAGTCATGATGGAGATATTCCACTCCATGGATTATATCTAATGCTATGTTCAATATATTCCTTAGGTCCAATAAAGCACCATCTGAAAACAACAGTTGCTCCAAATTTCCTTTAGACATGAACTGGAGAACCAATACTTTGTTATCATCTTCTGAACAAAAGGTTATGAGATTAACCAGATTTCTGTGTATACAGTTTCCCAGAACTCTGCACTCTGCAATAAAACTCTTCCAGGCCTTTTCATTTTGCATAGGCAGGATCTTGAAAGCAGCAGCTGTACCATCATTTAAAATACCTTTATAAACAGAGCCAAAGCTACCAGTCCCTAATAAATTTTCCCCATTAAATCCGTTAGTTGCAGTAACGATTTCTTGATACGAAACCCCAGTGTGACGAATGAGATTTATTGTTGAAACACATGTAGAGTCGCCGTGTTTCATCCTCTGAATATACAAGTGGCGTTTCCTGTAAACTAATACCCCAATAAGAAAACAGCACAAAATAGTAGCAACTGCTCCCACTGATAATGCAATTGTTCGAAATTTACTTCTCTTGTTTTTACCTGAAGGAATGACAACTGAACACAAGGGAAGATGCATCCATTCTCCGCAAAGAAAGGAATTTCCCATAAATGATGCAGCTGTCAAGTTTTTGAAGACACCACCTCTTGGGATTTCTCCACTCAAGTTATTGAAAGACAAGTTCATATACTCAACCATCGTCAGATTTCTCAGAGATGGGGGTATTGGTCCTGACAGGTTGTTATAAGACAGGTCCATATCTACTAGGTTTTTTAAGTCGCTTATTGATTTTGGAATTGGGCCTTGTAATTCATTAGAGGAAAGATTTAGATGCTGGAGGTTTGCACAGCTTCCTAGTGTAGCTGGAATTTGGCCTTTCAACCTATTCACAGAGGCATCTATAGCTTGGACATTTATCATCTTTTCAATCTCCAGAGGCAATTGTCCTTCTAATGAATTCCCTGACAAATTGAGATAAAACTGTAGATTAGAAAGAGAGGCCACTTCACGGGGTAGTTGTCCAGTGAATCGATTGTTGGAAAGGTCCAGCAGTTCCAATTTAAAGCATTTCCCCAAACTAGCTGGTATGCTCCCTGACAGTTGGTTGTGATGAAGCATAAGGCGTCTGAGTTGTTGAAGTTGAGCAATTGTGACAGGAATGTCTCCAGAAAGCCTGTTATGGCTCACTGATAGCTCCCCAAGGTTTGCCATTTCACCAATCTCCCTAGGTATACTTCCCTCCAGCTTGTTGTTATCCAGCCGTAATCTTTGCAACTTCCCAAGATTGCTCAACCAGGACGGGATCCGGCCCGTAAACAAATTAGAAGAAAAGTCAAGCTCAGTCAAATTGGTTAGGTTGCCAATCTGTGAGGGTATAATTCCTGTTATATTATTTCCATTTAGTAAAAGCAGAAGCAGATTTGTCGGGAGTTGGTCTGGCATGTGCCCTGTCAAATAATTGTCATGGAAACGCAACGTATTCAATTGGGTGCAATTGGACAGAGCTGAGAGAATGGGGATTGTGATAGAACTGCCACTGACAAGCTGATTAGAAGATAATCCCAGAAATTCAAGGCTGGACAGCATGCTGAACTCCAAAGGCACAACCCCTGTCAGGCGATTTAACTCTAAATCCAGCTGAGCCATTTGGGAACAATTCGCAAGCGACCTTGGAATAGCGCCTTTGATGTTATTGCCCCATATATAAAGTGTTTGCAGCTGAGCTAAATTCCCCAACTCAGATGGGATGTCACCACTCAAGTTATTGCTGTGAAGATCTAACTCACTGAGGGCAGATATGTTTGACAGAGAAGATGGAACAGGGCCTGTTAAATGATTGTCAAACAAATAGAGCGACTGCAATCCATTTAACAGTCCTAATTCAGGTGGAATTATGCCCTGCAGATTGTTACCTTCCAGAAACAGGATATTCAGAGAAGAAAGATTTGCTAAAGGAGGAATGGTACCTGTGAGGTTGTTGGATCCCAACATAAGAACTTGGAGTCTTGTGAGGCGACTCATCTGTGGTGGAATGCTTCCCGTCAAATGATTATCCGCTAGAGACAATTCCACTAAATCCTTGCAAGCGGTGAGATTCAATGCAATTGGTCCGTGATGTTTATTGATTGATAGATAGAGTTGTTGCAGGCGCTGTAGTCTCCCTAATTCCTGTGGAATCTCCCCACTGAGGCTGTTGTTATAGAGATAGAGAACTTTTATAAAGGAAAGATTTCCAATTGAAGGGGAAACAGTGCCCTGTAATTGGAAGCTCTGGAGTTTTAGGGACTCTACTCTCTGGGCTGCTGCATCACAAGTAACTCCTGTCCAGTTGCAGAAGTGAATACTAGGGATCCAACTGTCAATCACCTTGAGGGGATCCAAGGTGATTGAATTCTTGATTGCAATGAGACTTTTTTCATCAGAGTTGGATTGGGCAGCAATTGTCCTGGGAGTGCTAAAGAAGAGAATCAGAACTAGATGAAAACACAACATTAGCACACGGTACATCTTTGCAACCTAGGAATGATACGAAAGATCACACGGAGAATGGAACACCAAAATTTAAAACTTGTTTAATTGGGACTTCCTGTTCTGTTATAACAACAGCTGTTCCCTCTACGATTTTTATTATTATTATTGAGATTTGATCTCAGCACCACATAGATGCCTGCAACACGGCATTTCGCCTATATCTGTAGTCAATCGAGGTTTAAATGTCCGAATTAAAATTTAGTTTGCATAGTCTTACTGACATTTCAATTGAGGTTTTGATTGAATAGTATACAATAGACAGTCATATCTATTTGCTTGCTGTCTATCTTGTATCGTTAATTTCGGCAATGTCTACCCAGCATACAAAAGGGTCATTTGACCGTAATTATTAATTAATTAAAAATAAGAAATGCATTGTTTCTTTATTTTTAATTAATTAATAATTACAGTCAAATGATACTTTTTATGTTGCGTAGATAATTCGGTTAATTTTTAGTCTTCAAATTTATTCCACTCCACCCACTTGATTTGTTTGAGTTGAATTCTAATGTAGACTATCAAATCAATATTTTCACATTTACTTACATGCTTGATTTGTTTGAGATGAATTCTAGAGGAGACTATCAAAACAATGTTTTCACATTTACTTATGTATGCTTGACTTGTTTGAGTTGAATTTTAAAGGAGACTATCAAATCTATGTTTTCACATTTACATACATGCCTATTGCTAGGATTTGAGATGTTCAATTCAAACCTCACCTTTACAAGGTTAGAGTTGAATTCTAAAGGAGACTATAGAATCAATGTTTTAACATTTACTTACATGCTTATTGCTAGGATCTAAGGTTTTCAAGTCAAACCTCACCTTCATAAGGTTAAAGGATAGAAAGCACGTAGGAATTTTCTTTTATATGAACTTTGCTTTACTTTTATTTTATACTATAAATATTAAGGGTATAATATTGGAAAAAAGGGGGCATGATTTTTTAAAAGGTATATTTACAAAATCTATTTCGATCAAGTCCAAAATAAGATGAATAAAAAAGGTTTAGCTCAGGAAAATCTAAGAAGCTAAAGCACGGCCAAATGGAGAAGGGTCATTATCATTAGGATTGTCTCAAACATTACTAGGGTAGAATCATCATTCACTCCCAACTAGTAAGAGCATAGTTAGCCAGAAAAAAGTTTACAAACAATAGTCCGGAGATACGTAATATTTCACCGAAAATAATATTTTGAAACAAGAGCTTAGGAAAATAGAATGTACTCTAGGGATACTATCTAAGGGTCACATCCCCTATTGTAACTATAAGTATATAGAAAGATCTATTCACCAGTAGTGTATAATAGCGAAGAGAAATATAGAATAGCATATAGTGATTTATGATAGAATAGGGAAGAATATAAAATACTGACTATGATGGAGGTTGTTGTAGCTTGATAAGATTGGTTTCCATTGATGTCAAAAGTATGCTTAAGATAGAATATGTTCTAGAGATTGTCAGTATGTAGAGATATCTAAGGGTGCAAGTTAGTATTGCAACAATGTGGAAGGTTAAGAGTCTACTTGATGTCTTTGTATGATGTGGAGGTGGGTACACATGTCCTAATGTGTTTTCAACATGCCTACAATGATATCTTTCCAATTTGGTGTACCACACTCAATGACAAGTTGCAAAAGTAGTGTCTAAGGATTTCTTAGTGAAATAAAGAAAAATAGATCTTGTGTCCCTTTCGTTTAGAATAATAGGATCTAGGTTCTTTTCTCTAAAATTTCATTAGAAAGAGAGAAGATTACAAAGGGATGGGATTGAATTTCAACCTTAAGTTGATTCATCCCTACTTTGGGATCTTGGATCTCTACTTCCTTATGACAGAAATGACTAATTGACACTTTTGGGAGATAATGTAAAATGCATTAACTAAGTGAATTGCATGACCTAACACTTGAAATACATAATATTATGATAATAGAAATGGAAATGAAATTTTGCAAGCACATCTGATAAGTGCGGAGAGGTATGTACCTACCAAAAAATGTTGGCTTTTAGAGGCCTACAAGGACCCATTCTCCCAAGGGAAAATGGGTATTTGCAGAGGGATTTTCCTCAACTTTGGGGATCCTCTAGTGCAAGATCTGAGATTCTATTTGCCTCAAGTTTAATTATCAGAAAGCTAGAAATAATTTCTAAATTTGAGTTTCTATGTCTTGAGAACAAATGAAACTATACAAAAATGCTCCTTCGATCAATTTTTAGTCCTTCTTCACCTATAAATCTGCACATACAACGAGAGAAGAAAATGGTTTGTTTTTGGGTGAATGGGGACTTGTCTTAGTCAAACCCCATGTTGGTAATTAAACCTTCTTAATGACATAATGATGGAATGAAGGAATTGATGAGTGAACACTTGCTTGTTACAACTCACCAAACCCTTATTAGCTTCCCTTAGAGGTCTAAAGTCAAAAAAATCACTCTAAGATTTGAATCTTGCATGAATTGGCTTGATTGATTGATTGATTTGATGTTTGAATTCCTGAAACCTACATAGTGTATATGATTGATAAATCTACTTTTTAATGCTCTCGACAATAATATTTTCTTTGGTGAAGTTCACCTCTAGCTTGTTAATAATTGTTAGATTTCAATTGATGAAATAACTATGTATTTGTAGGTTCTTATCTAATTTCCCAAAAATTAAATTCCACAAGACGACATTCGAAACTTGAATTTGAATCATTAAAATTCCACCAAAAACTTATTAAAGATTAGTTCCTAGGACTTAAAGGGGAACCATTCCCCCTTGGGCAAATGGGCCCTAAGGCCTTAGTCTAAGACACTCAATTTTTTAGGTGTTTTAATTAATGTTATAAATTGTTTAATATAGGTTTCCCTTTTGGTAAATGGGAATGATAAGGCTTTGGAATGCATAAGTTGGTCAATTAGACGCTTAATTAATTAAGGGGATGCAAACATAGTGTGAAATCGTAAAGGTATATAATTTTTGCACTACATTTAGCTGCCACTTTAGTGAGAGTATTAACTTACACTCAAACTCACACTAAAGTAGACAAATATATGTAAAGAGGGGTCCAAGTACACAAATTTCGATGAGATAGGATGACAAAGATCAAGAAGGTGGCCAAGCCTCGGGGTCAAGATCCCATGGAAAATCAACATAAGCACAAAGGGACACACACATATGCATGATATGATGCAACTTGAGACAAGATACACAAACATACAATGTCAAAATTATTTCAAAAATGGATGAACTAGAAAGTTGTATTACATCATGTCCATCAAACACACTCACATGGTTCCATTAGCAAGAAATTGTGTTATTCTCAATGGCCATGAAAAATATGCTCGCAAGGGCTCGTGTAGTTTGATATACACTAGGTGAGCCCCAAGGCAATAGGGTGAGAAACACCCATTGAGTCTACAAGGTGTGAACTCACATAAATGTGGAAAATGGGCAAGTCATTCCAAGTCTACAGGCTCCCATTTGCCAACCATACCAAAAGTTACACTCTAATAAATTTGATAAGGTGCCACAAAATGAGCATGCTTGATAAGGCTAGTGAGTTGCATTATGCTAGACACTCATGAAATAAAATATGGAGAGGTTTAAATGTCATAACATTAAAAGGATAATCAAAATGGTTTTTCTTAATACATGAGAGGTCTCACCTTAGGGAACATCAAACTTGACATCACCACCAAGAGACCTGACTAGTCGAGGAATAAAAGATTCACATATTGGGGAATATTGATCATAGCATTATTGACCAAGAGGAATTTCATATGCCGAGAAGGATCACACTCTTGTATAATGTCAAGAATAATATCACCATAAATAATACATGTCACATAGATAAATAAATTTGCACTTTGAATAAAAAAGTCACACTTCCTAGGAGATGTATGCTATCATCACTAAGAATGGAGTGTGCAAACAATGAGAAGGGGACTTATATTTCCCCCACTTAAAATGTCAACATACTTTCTATGTTGGTCTTTTAAGTAGAAAGAGAGGAAGAGGGGATCCTTGAAAAGAATGCATGCCTCCAAAAACTAGTTATCCTTGACCCCCAAGCATAGAGACAAAGACAACTACCAAGGACTATTATCCTATTTCCACGAGAAATATGGTTACACCTAAGATTGTATCACCATGATGAACAAGACACATAAAGCTACCAATGCCACATTGTGATGAGAAACATGATAGCATGAAAATTATTATCAATTAGAGAAAGTAAGTGCATCAACACCAGGAAGAGCACCACAATCCTTGAGATGTCAAATTTTATTACTCAAAGCCTTACATTCATTGCTTGAATGACCATGCACTCGATGATATGCACAAAATCAGATTTTTTTGTAGAATTTATTTCATATTATTGGAGGGAGAGATATCAAGCGAGCTTGGATAAGCCTTGACAAGGTACTCTTTTGATCAATAATAGAAGATATTATTTTCTTTTGTGATAGAGATATTTCTTGCTTACTAAAAGGTGTCATACATACACAAGACTCTCTAGGTAACTTAGATTATGATATTTTTTAGTCTCCCTTAAAGGAGTGTAAAATATAAAGAAACACAATCATCATGAAGGAATGTGTTTTAAGATGACACAATATTTGTCCTAGGAGTGTTTTGTGTGATGACATTGATATTAAGCAATTTGTTTGATTCTTTCATTTCTTTTGAAGGACAATAACCAAGACCTCTTGTTTGTTCTTGCGGGGTAGACTCTATAGGGACACAAATACCTTATTCTAACATGAATCTAGGTATAAAATTCAATGAACCCCAATCATTGTATAATAGTTATGTGATTGATGATAAACACTTCTCTTCATTTTTTGTACCAATTCCACTTTTGTAGTTGGTGTCAATGTAGTTGGCTTTTATCATGTAAACCTCATTGTTGTAAGTGTAATTCACAAGAGGATGTAACATGGAAGGCACCACATTCATTGCATGAATCCATAGTCTACCTAGGAGAAGATTATAAGAGAGATCTTGAGGCATGACATGATAGGAATTTGTAATGTAACCTTACCATCTTTGACAGGTAATGTTATCACACATAACGATTATTTTTCCACATTATCAAAACCATGAATAGGTAAAGAGTCTAGTTGAATTTTTGTCTTGTCCATTCCAATCAAACCTAGAAGGTATTTATGGCACACCTAATTCTACACGTATTAATGGCAGACAGTATCATTAAGGCATCATTTTGTTTTTGCACTTCTAATGTAGGTAAATCATCTAGATGAAAGGAAATTTCTAAGTTGATCAAGACCATACCTTAAATTAGGGCTGATACATCATTTGGTTACACACTAGGATGGATAACAACTTGTTGCAAATAATTTTGGAGCATTCCATTGTAAAGAGGGGATGCTTGAATCAAATCCAAAAGGGAGATCTTAGTAGGAGCATTATGAAGTTGTTCCACAAGATCATAATCCTTTCCATTATGCAAAGGTATGCAAGGAGCACTAGGAAAAATGGGTTGAGGGAGTGGTGATGAATTAGGTAGGGTTTTTTGTTGCCTATTGTTCCTTGTATTATATGTGTGAGCAATGATATTATAACTCAGTTGCTACGAAGTGGCTTACGAGATGACTTGGGAGGTTGAGTAATTAGAGGACTCTTATGAGGTAAAATAATTAGATGACTCTAAGAAGGTCCAAAAATAGTGTTTGGAGGTCCTATAATCAAGGGATATTTAATGGACACTTGTGCGCTCATAACCTCAGCAAATGTGACTTCTTGTTGATGATTTTCTAACAAGGGGGATCAAAGGTCGACTTAGCCTCCTTTAATATATACTATATTTTGAAAGAATTATATCTATGATATCATCTTCATTTGGAACAATATCCTCCCAAGTGGGAGAATAATTCGGAGAGGGGAAAACAAGATTCTCAATGATTGTATCTCCTTTCACCAAGATACCTTCACCACAAGTAGGAGAGGTATTGGGAGAAGAATAACTATGGTTTTCATGATTATCCATGATTACACTCTCTTGCAATAAAGTATTCTCACAAGTGGGGGAGATGTTGGGAGATGAAGGGAGAATGGGCAAGGTGATGTAAAAAATGTGTCAATAATCTCATCTTCTTGTGCCATAATGTCCTCCCAAGTGGGTGGGGTAGGGGAACAGGGACAAACAAGATTCTCATGATGCTCAATGATTGTATCTCCTTTCACCAAGATACCTCCATCACAAGTAGGAGAGGTATCAAGAGAAGAAAAAATATTATTGTCATGATTGTTTAAGGTTGCATCCTCTTGTGTTATGAAATTCTTACAAATATGGTAGATATTAGGAGGGTAACTAACATGCTTTTCAAATGTTTTTTTGTCTAGATTATTCCCATGAGTATGGAAAATAGAATCATACAAGACATGTGATATGATATGAAAACCAAATGTTTGAAAAGGAAACATGCCTCTATTTGTATAAAAATGAGAACTAATCTATCTAAAATATACAATGCTTTAGAAAATGTACATAATTTTCCTACAAATATTTTTATTTTCAATAGTGGAATGCGAAAAAAATTCATGAATTCACAACGAATCAAGAAAAAAGACACCTTTTCTTGCACATACAATAACAGTTTTTTAGAATTTCAAAACAAATTTTTGGGTAAGTGCAAAAATATGGGGGAACAAAAAAGGGGTCTTAAGTGGCCACTTTTTTTCTGAAACTAGGAAATACTAGCCTTGGATGAGAAATTGAGGATAGTTACACTCAAAATTTTAAGATGAAATAAAAACAATGTTCGTAGTGATTTGAGTCTACTTTCTAAACCACTAAATTATTTTTTAAATGGTAGAGATTAAGGAGTTCAAAAAAGGGATCCACATAAATTGGTGTTGTTTTTGTCAAAAAAACATAACATAGCATCTTTTGTGGCTCCCTCAAAAGGTTAATTTTTTTTTGGGAATTTTTAAAATCACTTTGGTGAGAAATTAGCTAACAACAAGTAGTTTATGCCCAATTTTTCTGATAAGGTTTTAAATAATTTTTTTTTTACTAATTTTCAAAGTGGACACATCTTGAAAAACAAAATTTTGGTTGGGATACCCCTATAGTTTTTGAAAACCAATTGAAAATCATTTTTATTTTAATATATGTAGAATGGAGTCTAGTTTATAGAAATGTAATTTATTTGAAGTTTCAATGAATGGTTAAAAAATAAAATATAAAAATATAAAACAAAAGTTTTTGACAAAAAAATGACACACAAATGAAATAAAATAAAGATGAAACTATGAGCATTGTCAAAATGTGAAAAAAATTACATTGTTAAATAGCTAAGAGAGCCTAACATTATCTAGGTGTTCAATTTACTCAACCTTGAAGCATGTGCAAACCTGATGATTAGCATGTTGTACAAGCGGCTACCATTCCACCAAAAGATCAACCTATTAATGGTTGATACAACTGCTAGATTTATACAAGATCCAAGATCCACGGGAGGCAGTTAAGTCACGTCACAAACCCAAGCACCACACTATACAACACAAGGAGACCAAGGTAAAAACTCTTGCAACAATCCCCCCCAACGCAAGCAACGAGTTCAAACCATGACCTCAGCTCTTATACCAATTCTTGCATAGGTAGATGTCGTTGCACCAAAAGATCAACCTATTAATGCCCGATACAACGACCATATTTATACAAGATCCAAGATCCATAGGAGGTGTTTAAGCCATGTCACGAACCCAAGCATTGTGTTGCACAACACAAGGAGACCAAGGGTGAAACCCTTGCAACATAGCACAAACGAGATTATGTGAAATCCTATAGAATATGAAAAAACACATCTTTGGATGTTGGGAAGGCACTCCAAGCCTTTTGTTTGGAAATCCAAAGAAAATACCAAGCCTAACGGTTGGAGATTCCCAAAGCAAGATATATTGTGAGTGTGTTATAACATGCTTGTGTTATGTCTTGTTTTGTATTTTTCTCCCTTTTGCAAATTTTTGTTGTATGCTTCTCAAGCTTGACATAATTTGAATGTGTATCTTACTTGGAATCATGTTATATCTTACTTGGAATTGTTTATGTGCAAGTTTTTAAAATATGTTGTATGTATGTCTGTTTGTATATATATGTATGTATGCCTTTATGTATATAGGTATATATGTCTACCTGTATGTATGTATGTATGTATGTATGTATGTATGTATGTATGTATGCTTGTATATATGCTTGTATGTATGCATGTACGTATGTATGTACGTATGTATGAATGTATGTATGTATGTATGTATGTATGCATGTATGAATATATTCTTGTATGTACGTATGAATGTATGCATGTATGTATGTATTTATGTATTCTTGTATATATGCATGTATGAATATATGCTTGTATGTCTGTATGTATTCTTGCATGTACATATATCTATGATTGTATGTATGTATATAAGGGTTTGGTGTTTAGGGTATATAAGGGTGAGGGTATAGGTTATAGGGATGAGGGTTGAGGTTTTTGGGTTTAGGGTTTAATGTATAGGGTTGAGGGTTGAGGGATTAGGGCTTAATTAATAGGTTGATGATACAAGGTAGAAGGTAGAAGGTTGAAGGTTTATAGCTGAGGGATAATATTCATCTTGTTGAGTGTATAAGATTAAGTGTGTAAGGTATAGGGATTAGGGTTTAGGATATTGGGTTTAGGGTTTACGATATGCATTGAGGGTAGAAGGCATAGGGTGAAGGGTTGAGAGTCTATGGTTTAGGTTTTAAGTATAGGATTGAGGGACAATATTATCAATTTAGAGTATAAGAGTGAGGTTATAGTGTATAGGGATGAGGGTTTGTGGGTGTAGGGTTTGGGGTTTAAGGTATAGGGTTGAGGATTGTAGGATTAGGACTTAATTTTATGGTTGAGTGTATAAGGTTGAGGGATAATGTTCAAGGTTGAGTTTCTAAGGTATAGGGTTCAAGGTTTAAGGTTGAGGGTAAAAGGAATATGGATGAGGGTTTAGAGTTTAGGGAATAAGTATAGGGTTGATAGTATAGGGTATAAGGTATAGGTTTTAGGGTTGAGGGATAATTTTTCAAGATTGAGTGTTCAAGGTTAAGTGTATAGGGAATAGGTCCATTAGGGTTTAGATATTAGTTTCAATAGATTAGGGCTTAAGTATAGGGTTTTGTTTGTAGGGTGTAGGGTTTAGGGTTTAATGGTTGAGGGTTTAAGGGTTGAGGATTAAGGCATTAGGGTTGAGGATTGAGGCATTAGGATTGAAGGTTTAGGGTTTAAGGGTTAAGGGTTGAGGGTTGAGGGTTTAGGGTTTAGGGTTTTGAAATGGTGAATTTATGGGATGGATGCTATCATATACTTTAGGACATAGAGCACACCCACATATCCAATTTCATTCAAGGGTAACCCTAAAGATCTCAATGTAAAAGAGAAAGAAATCTTGTAATAAGGTTATCCTAGGGGTTGAATATGACCTAATGAGGGGCTCACCTCCAAGTCTAAACTTGGAAAAGACAACGATATGAAAAATGAAATTCAAAACTCTAATTGAATGCAAACTAACACTAAATGACCTAGAAAAGTGAATGAAACAATACAAAAAACTCTAAAACAGAATGTGTGCACCTAGGAATTTGGAGAAGGCTCTAGATGGAGGTCGAGAATTCCAAAAAATCTGCTTTTACTATTGACTAGGACTCATTCTCCAATCTTTCTCCTTCTGAAATATGCAACCTAAACCTGCAAATGACACACAGAGGAGAGGTGCAAATGTTGTTGGGTTAGTGGATAAGGGTTTTCCTTGGTCAAACCCCTTGTTGGTAATTAAACTTGGGAATCTAGAGAAGGTTGGATGGAGGTTTGGAATTCTAGAAAATATGCTTTAATATTGATTGGGACTCATTCACCAAGTTGGGTGAATCGGTCTAGTTTCTGGGAAACTTTGTAGGAATAGAAATCTACCAAAAGGGTATCCAAATCTATAAAATCATGAAAATTGGCTAGAACTAGGACTCATTCACTAGAAGTGGTGAATCAGTCCAATTAGGTTTTTCTACAACTTCAAAGGATGATCCTTCTCTTCTTTGTCTGCTTTTTGCTTCTTGATTGATTTCCATATCAGAGTCTCTGATTTGGAAACTGTAGGTCTTCTCCAATGTTCTCCAAGGCTTGATGACAAGTTTGAGAACTTTTAATGATTTGAAACTTTTCTCCAATCTTTCTCCTTATGAAATATGCAACCTAAAACTACAAATCACACACAAAGCAGAGGGGAAAATGTTGTTGGGTTAGTGGATAGGGTTTTTCCTTGGTCAAACCCCTTGTTGGTAAATAAACCTTGAAATAGAATGAAAATGAATAGAGAATTATGAATGAACAAAAGACAATTTCGCAACTCACCAAACCATAGCAATGAGGTGTTGCAAATATGCTTGAAATGGTTGCAATGGATGTGGTTCTTGACTCTTTCTTTAGTGATGTTGATCTTGGATGAAACACTTTGTCGAATCATAAACCCTCCATCACAATTATTCCCTTGAATTCTATGTGCTAATATGAGTGAAAGAACCTTGTATTTATACTCAATTATGCAAGAATTCCCAAAATTACAACACTACAAGCCAACATCAGATCTAGGTGAATAAAATCCCACCAAAATTTTGAATTGAATTTGATTTTGGGCCACACATGACTCATTCACCCAACATGGTGAATGAGTCCCATTAGACATATTGTATGAGACCAAAAACCAAAAGTGCTTAGAAATGTGTAAAAACTAGTTCGAGACCAAAAGATCCACGGGGGACCCATTCACCCAAGGTGGTGAATGAGTCCCAAATCCATAAATCTAGGTCACACAATCTAGAAACACATGAATTGTGATTGGTTAATGATTGGTGTCAGGATTAGCCTCAAAAAGATGCAATAAATGAGGCTTGTGGATGCAAAATAGGGCCAATTAAAGCATAAGAAAGCCAAATTATTAATGACAAGCCTATAAAAGTGTGAAGGTGTATTACAACAGTTTACAATACCTTAAACAAGGAAATATTAATGTTTATTTTGATTAAAAAGAGGTTTATTAGGTTTAGTTAGTTAATAAAACCATAGAAAAGTGTGAAAATGTGTTACAACACTTCACAACACTTTAACAAGGTACCATTTTAAATGTATTAGTTAACAAGGGCCCAAAACCTAATGTGAATATGTTAGGAATATTACAACACTAGATCAAGGCCAAGTCAAGGGAACATTTTTCCATCATTACATCTTTCCCCCACTTTGGTGAAACGAGGAACTTGCTTCCAACTCACACTAAAGTAGACCAAATGCAACAACGACCAAGGGGGGTTCAAATGTACCAATGTTCGCAAGATAGGTAAACTTTGACGAAGGGGGTTGTGCAAGCCCCAATAACCAAGGTCCTATGGCAGACCAACATAAGCACAAAAGAACACACATGAAAGTGGTAAAGAGCAACAACAAAGCATAAGCATTCACTGTCAAAGACAATATGGGAGAAAATATAAAAAAGATTCAGATCAAGCTTCAATCATTTGTCCATCCCGATGTGGATCAGATCTAGGTTGTTTGTCCAAAAAATGCATACTAACTATGTGGCAACAAAACTCCTGGTTGTCCATTGGGTGAGAAGTACAAAAAGGTGAGAAACATACACTCATGGCTAGTATTCCCTCACACACACACGTGAGTGGCTATGGAAAAATTTATGCCTTGTTTAGGCTTCCCACTCAAACCATACCAAATTTACACCTCCTAATAACTTTAATAAAGCACCACCCACAAAAAAAATTGAGCTTAATGAGACAAGCAAAACTTTGTATACTTAGGGCTCATGAACAAACAAGATGGCTCCATAGGCATGCAAGATGTGTTATGCAAGGTGGCCATATAAATGCAAATGAAAAATGAAAAATAGGAACATTCAAAGGATTCTTTCTTGATTCATGCGAGTTCTTTAACTTAGGGAACATTGCGCCCAATTTGTCCAAGAGAGGACGAATCAAATAACAGAAGATTCACAACTTAGGGGATGCAGTGTGTCACATCAAGCCACTAAGAGGAACACAATATGCTAAGAGAGATCACACCCAATGTCATCCACAAAGTGACAAATGCATCGTATCAAATAAGAGAACTGCACTATGAACCATGAAAAAGAATAATGCCAATATATGCCCCCACTTTAAAGTAGAAAATGATAAATGTAAAAAAAGAATAAGACATGAGAGCCAACCTGGAAAGACCTATGCCAAGTCATATGTTTCCAAGTAGAGCTACATCATGTAAGAGAAAAGGAAAAGAGAGGGGTTGCCCCCAGAATGAAAACACCAAACACATAAGGGATCTATAGATTTGGGGTTAGTATGTTCTTGCTATGATGTTTTTAGAGACCTCAGAACTATCATCATTTCCCAAATACACATAGAACTAGAAGAATGACACAAAGAGAGTGGAAACAAAGAAGAACCTCTTGGGTTTGTTGGCCCCATGGTTGTCGTTGCACCAAAAAATTGACTTGTTAATACCTGATATAACCGCCAGAGTTAACGGATCCATAGGAGGTGTTTAGTCCATGTCACGAATGTCGAGGGGAGTGCTGACTAGCTACCAAAAATCTCCCCCTCAGTGTTATCCGAGGGGATTCGAACCCAACACCTTTGGCTCCGATACCAATTGTATACACCTAAAATTGGCTTGGAGAATCCGATTAATTAAATACAATTTATTTGATTAATTATTCTAATTTCCTCTACTATTGAATAAATAGAAATATTTATTTATATAGTTCACATTTAAATTTACATTTAAATTCTTCTATTATATCATCTTAATTAAATAAACAAAATTAAATACTTTGTTTGATTTAATTATCATTTCTCCTATTTTATTTCTATCACATCTATCCTAAATTAATTAAATAAAGATTAAACACTTTATTGATTAATTATCATATTCTTCTATTTTAATTTAATAAATAAATCCTATAGTTTGTTGTATTAAATTATTTATCCCTCTTTTTCTAATTTAAATAATAAAATTATTTAAATAAAAGCAATAAATCAATTTCCTCTATTTCCTCAAAACCAAATTAGATATCATATGTTTAATTTATGTCAAAATTACGTCTAAGTTAATTGATTCAATCTTCACGGGAAGATTTGGAGACAAATTGGAGACAAATTGGAAATTGATCTCTCAATCCTCTTCCATAAATCCTTCCTATCTTCTTGCCTAGTGTTTTCATGGGTAGGGACAATCCCCAAAATCTTCTCAATCTCCTTCATCTCTCACCATTCAATCCTCCAGATTGAATCCAAGCCTCTCTTTGTTGCCCCTGTACAAAGATGCTATCACGAAATCTATAAATACAGCTTCATTCAACAAGAAAAATTCCCTAGAGAATCCAGTATCTAGATTATTCAAGTTTTATGCAATCTTACTCTGCAGGAAAGCAATCAAGCAATCAAGCATCAAGCATACAACACATCAATTTTCATATCATGGTTGCACACAACTTCATCCATTAGTTTTCATGTGAATTCATGTTACAGTAGTTTCTTTATCATTTAGAGATATCATATAGCATCACATCATTTCATTCTAGTATCATTATGTTCTTTAGATTGTCATTTTAACAGTCATAGTGTTTTATTTAATTTGAGAGCATTGTAGCTTAATAAGTCTTTAAAGATAGGAAACAATGAGACGCTTTCAGTAGATTAATTGCTTTAGATTAGTTTATTTGCTTAATCTTTGATACAATTTTTCATTAAGAAGTGTATTTCCTTTATTTTACTTATTCACACTTACCATTTGGTGCCCACCATGGGGCAAGAACCCCATATTTTGCATTTTTTTTTGAAAAGTGTCGCATAGGTTTTCGGCATGTTCTGTTTCAACACTTCTGTCAAAAACTATAGCGCATCTGTGGAAAACTGTGGCGCTTATGTGCTATGTTTCATCACTTCCATAAAACTATAGCGTATCCGTTAAAATTTTTAGCACTTTAGGGAAGTTAAAAACAAACTATAGCACTTCCATGAACTTTTTTAGCGCATCAGTCACCCATCTCCAGTATAGTTGATATAGTGCATCTGGTAAAAACTATAGTGTTTTCATTTACTATTTTAGCACTTTTGTATTTGTTTACCTAGATCCGATGCAACCGCGGCCATAATTTTATTTTGATGCATTTGGATTAAAATTTATCAATCCTAGGGTAGTCACTTGGATTAAAATTTATCAATCTTAGGGTAGTCACTTGATTTTAAAATTTATCAATCCTAGGGTAGCCATCACACATTTTCTATATCAGTTAAAATTGGACACCATGACTTTTGTGAAGCAAAATCTTCACATGGATTAGCAAAATTTGTCTTTTGGGCTTAAAACAAATCATTATATATTGTGCTTGTGTGGTGAATAGGCTTATTCTCTCCCCTTAAATGGGTGATCTAAGTGCTATACTCATCCTTTATTTTCATGCAATTTTATGCTTTTTATTAAAACCCTTAGAAGTCCTGTCGTAGTGGGAAAAAGTACTCACCCTACGGGAATGACCTAAGTGGTAATGTCTAAAGCCAAGGATTCCAACCCACTCTAAATAAAATGCGATTTGTTGATGAAATTCCAACTCGATAGTAGTATGCAAGATAACCATCCCTAAAATATTTGTTCTAAAGATTGGGAGGTCTCTTGAGGGAGTTTATCATTTGTCGCAATGCACGAAAACCATATCTAAGAACCATAGCATAGTATCCAACTGAGTTAGTAACTAGACATTGTAATACTCACAGTGCAAGGGGCGGGAAGAATTTGACCCCCCAGACAATCACCATATAATTACCAAGGACCGTTTTCTCAAGGGATGAGAAATCCAACTTTGAGTATGCTCTTGGAAACGACAAAAACATGGGCGCCCTCTAGCGGGTGACATGGTTGTGTGAGTCAACGCAATTTTAAGATGTGGGTTGTTGAGTATAATGATGAAATTTTTGACTTTAAGAGTGATCCTATCTGAAGCATATATTTGTTAAAATAAAACCAATGAAAATCAATAAGGACCATTCGTGGTTCTTGAATATACACTATCTATTCAAATTTTAGGACTAAAACAAAAATTCTACAATTTGCTTGTTGTGTTTTCAAATCATATAACTCAGATAACAGATCATCTAGAAAACCACAAATCAAATCAGGTCAGAAAAATTCATGATTCGAGGTTGGAAGTCAAAATTTTTTGTCAAAAAAAACCATCAAAATCAAGAAACCCAAGAGACCACTTGGTTACCGAGATATTTTAAGAAGAAGGTGTTTCTTATATCAGATTCGAAAAATATTGTTGCAACACAAAACCTTCATGCATAGGTATCACGACTTTACTAGAGGTTACATTGGGGATTACTCCTTAGAACCTCTTTATTCACGAGCCTTCTTCCAAAGGAGAGCGCTTACACAATATCATAGTCACAATCAACCCATACGTCAGTCCTACATCCCACAGTCGATGATCGAATACTCCATTAGGACAAATCAAGTTTTGCAATAAAGGGTCTTAAGAATTCCACCCTTTGTTTAGTGCTTTGGAAATATGTTTCAACGCTTTGGGACTTTGTTTTAGCACTTCCATAAAATAGCACTTTCATCATCTATTTCAACACTTCCAATCATTGTTTTAGCGCATCCACAAACTAGCGCTTCCAAGCACTATTTTAGCGCTTCCAATCACTGTTTTAGCGCTTCCATTAAAATAGTGCTACCATCAGTTGTTTCAGCGCTTTTAAACTCAGTTCTAGCACTTCCACGAAATAGTGCTTCCAAGTCCCGTTTTAGCACTTATGAACTCTGTTTTAGTGCTTTCAAAACAGAGAGTTTCAAAACATATTAGTCAGTTTGTTTGTCATCTAAACATAATTTTTTATCAAAACAAAAGTATCTTTTCAACACAGAGACTGTCTAGAAACCAAAATCAAATAGGTTCATCCAGGTTAACTGTCTTTCCAACTAAAACATAGATCTTGCAAATCATAAAAGTGATCAAATCAAAACAAAATATTGATTATTAAGCTAAAGTTTCATCATCAGGATATTATCATCCTACTATCACAAAACGAGGCATAATAATCATCTTTTTTAACCTAGTCTTATCAATAGGATAAATCATCCTATTTCAACTTTATTAAAAATTATCTTGACATTTTCCAACATAGAAGATCACAGTTTGGTAGGAAGAGAAAAACACTTGTATGCCAATCTTCGCCAGGTTACAAAAACAGAGGCTCTTAGGAAAGGAACTTGAAACATCAAAAACAATGGTAGAATAAAATCCCTAGAATAGTCTACATCAAAGTGACAAGAATGAAATAACTCTAGAAGACATACAAAAAGTGCAACAAGATCCAAAATTCCACAAATTCATGGCAAAGATCTTAGAACAATATATGGAGAAATATCTCCTAATGTTGGTTGAATGAGGTGCTAAGCTTCCCAAAGAATTTGACGTAAACCACTTAAAAGAAGTGTCTGGAACAAGCAAAACTGAAATACCTCCACAAACACAAGGTATAGATATAGTTGTTGCCTTAACACACCAAATGCAAAACATACAACAACTACATGACATAACAAAGGGGAACACAAAGAGGTATGCAGTACAGGACATTTGTCCTTATCCTTTTGACTCAATGGTAGACATGATACCTTTTCCTCGACATTGTGAATTTCCAAAGTATCCATCATATCCAAGAATTAAAAACCATGAGCCTAGAGTTTGCAGAAGAGGAAACTTGCCTGATGAGATTATTCCCAAGAAGCTTGGGAGGTTCGTGTATGGAATGGTTCTCCAAATTACAACTAGGGATATAGACCTTTGAAGAGCTTGTCAACAGGTTCATATCCCAATATTATTTTAACATCCAACATAATGTCATTATAAAGGATCTATATAACATGAAACAAAACAAGGGGGAGACATTCTTGTCCTTTTTACAAAGATGGCGATGACTATTCAGTAGATTTCCTCGCTCCATTCCGGAGGAAGAAAAAATGGAGTTGTTCATAGACAACTTGATGGATGAGATGAGTTATAGACTCAAGTTACAATTCCCTCCTACATTAAAAAAAGTGTTAGAAAATGGTCTTAAAATTGAAGAAGCGCTGGTCAAAAGAGGGGTTATTAAATATTACAACGAAAATTCAAACAACTCCACCAATCAATGCCCCAACAATGACAAGCCAAAATTTTGGAAAAAGAATAGAAACACGGGGAGCAACGAAATGACAAATGATTTACAAAACACCAAAAAAATAAATTAACTTGACAACACCTACTTCAAAGACAAATTAGAACAATGATCAAAACGTCAAGTCGAATGCCATTCAAAACAATGAAATCCCAAAACCACAAACATACCAAAAACCATTGAATTGGTCTAGGTTCACACCGTTAGGGAAAACTTTGGAATCAACGATGATGTAACTAGTTGCAAGTGGTCTTATCACAACATGGGAAGCAAGATTTTGGGATCCAAAAGTCAAACCACCATGGTGGAATGATGCAGATTATTGCAACTTCCATAACAATAAAGGCCACAAGACTAATGATTGCATGGAGTTAAAACACACAGTTCAAGATTTGATCAACAATAACAAGGTATATGTAGAAGTACACAAAAATATCAATGATCATATAGCTTTCAAAGACCCATTACCAAATTATGACAAAGGGGCATCATCTTCTATGAACAATAAAGCCAAAAGTATCAATCATGTCTACGATACCATGATCCTTTGTCTTACCGAAGTAGAAAATGATAATACCATTGGTCATCACATGGAAAACCACAAACCCAACAACATCACCCCATTGGATTTTCTCCCAAACATACAAGTCTCTAAAAATCAAATAAACGTTTTAAAAATCAAAGAATGATAGGACTATCAACTAGTAAATGTAATGACAAGGAGGCAATCCAAGGTAATCTTAAAGGGAGTTGCGCCTAAAAAAAAAACTCCACCTCCATCTCAATACAACATTTTTTATTAGATTCAAAAAATTCCTACACAAATATCAATTCTAGAACTCCTTACACTATCACCATCACATAAGGAAGTTCTAGAACAAGCATTAGTGGCCACCACGATGCCTAACAATCTAGATGTTTGCCAGTTCCAAGCTATGGTGGGGAATTTGATTACACCACATTGTTTATCATTCTCTGAATAGGTGGATGTGTCACTTAACCATCCCCATAACACCACTCTCCATATCAAATTCTTGATCCACAATCATCGTGTCAAAAGGGTCCTAATAGATGGGGGAGTTGGACTGAACATTTGCACTCTAAAGTTAATTTGTGCATTAGGGTATTCTGATAATGCTATTGATGCCCGGAGGAAGATGACAATAAATTCCTATGATGAGGAAGAGAGATCTTCTAAGGGACTAGTTGTGCTACCCATTCAAGTGGGACTAATGATGAAAAACATAGCATGCCAGGTACTGGAAAAAGAGTTAACTTGCAATATACTCTTAGGACGCCTATGGATCCATGAAATGTAGGCAATACCTTCCACATATCACTAATGCTTAAAATTCCCAGTTAATGGATAGGAGGTGACTATCTTTGTAGATTATTACCATCCACAACATTCTGACGTGCTCAAAATCTCTCAAGACACCTTTGTGCCTCACAATAGGGAAGCATGCAGTTCCAATTCATCAAATGAAGAAAAATGTCCAACTATTTCATCCAAGTGGGTTGAGAAAAAGGATAAATCAAAAGATACAAGTTTTGTTGAAACTACATTAACAGACAATCAAGATCCCCAAGATTCTTTATCAAATAAATTCCAAGAGCATGTCCAACTAATAAACTAGGGAATGGTACAATATTCTATCAAGCAAGCTCTTAATATTTCACAATTCATGACATCTCCAAAGACATATGGCCAACCAACAATGATAAAACATCAACCATCACTACCAACCATGGCTCTAGATGAAATATTTGTGAAATCCGGTACTATAGAGGATGAATCAAAAGAAAAAACTATCCTTGATTGGTTATACAAAAATGGAGAAACATCGCCATCAACAAATATCAACATCAACATAGACAAGTATGACAAAGGGGAGGCTATTTTAGAAAAAATGGGTTATGAAGGACAAGGACCTATTGGAAAGAGGAAGGAAGTCATCGTAGAACCTATTCAGCCTCTTACTCTTCATTCGAAGGATAAGATAGGGCTAGGATACTTAGAAGAAGAAAAGAATGAAATGACAAAGAAGGTTGTCTAAAGAATTCTTTAGGTTAAAGATAGCTCTGAAACGGATTCAAATGAATATGAGTGAGATCTATATTCTGATATATCTTACACAAATGTCCAGGTTGATGTCATAAAATAGTACACACCTACACATGAGGAGGGACAAAGCTCTAGGTCTAGACTACTCGAAATAGGATCATAACATATCGATGATTCAAGTGAGGACGAACAAAAATCGAGTGAACTAGAAAATATTGAAGAGAGTACCATCATTGATCTCAACATCCCAAATACTAGCTATGATGACATAGCTATTTGAACCCTTACAACCATTAACCTACAAAAATTCGATGATTTCATGCCTTTAGTCCATCCCGAACTTATTGACTAGGAACCCATTGAACCTATAAATGTGCCTATATTTGCAAACAATGAAGCTATCATACATTTTCTATGCTATGACGGACCCGATACAAGTTCTTTCCATAATTATCATAATAATGCGACTCGGTAGGAGAGTGTCATATCTTCCAATTGCAAAAGTAAAAACAGGAATAATGGATCTAATGATGAAAACCATTCTATGGCAGCATTAGATCTTGAAAAAGAAAAAATAAAGAACGTATCTAATAGTGAAAACCTCTTTGAGGCATTGAAATATGTTAGATTTGACACTCTTCCAGAGCATTATCATGAAAGGTCATCAGTTCTGGTGGAGCCGACATAGTCTGTCAACATTGGCATTGAAGAAAGAGAAAAAATATTACATCTAGCAGAATCTATGACAGAGCAGGAAAGACCAGAATTTATCAAATTCTTTGAAGAAAGGAGCATTAACTTTGCTTGGTCATATTCTGATATGCTGGGTTTAGACCTAAATATTTTGATGCATCATTTGTCTTTTCCTATTGGAATCAAACTGTCAAACAAAAATTGACAAAACTGAATCCACATATCACATTAATGGTAAAAGTTGAGCTGAAGAAATTATTCGATGCGGGATTCATTAGGTTTATTGACTATGCTGAATGGATATCCAATATTGTACCTATCTCAAATTTGGATAATAGCATCAGGATATGTATAGATTTCAGGGACCTGAATAAGGCATGCCCAAAGGATGATTTCCCATTTCCTAATATAGACATCATTGTAGACTTAACTGTAGGGCACACCATGTTTTCAATAATGGATGGCTTCTCTGGATACAACCAAATTAAAATAGCTCCAGAAATCAGGAGAAAACTGAATTTACATGTCCATAGGGAACCTTCTGTTGGAATGTCATGTCATTTAGTTTGAAAAATGCAGGGGCAACTTATCAAAGTGCAATGACCACAATCTTTCATGATATGATTCACACCTTCATGGAGGATTACGTAGATGATATTTTGGCTAAGTTTTGTTCTAGGGAAGGACATATGGATATCCTGAGAAAAATATTCACAAGGCTAGAAAAGCTCAATGTCTGACTAAACCCTAAGAAGTGTGTCTTTGGAGTTACATCAGCTGAACTCTTGGAATACATAGTCTCAAAAAAGGGTATTGAGGTAGATCCAACAAAGGTAAAGGAAATAATGGAAATGCCACCACCTAGAAACATCGGTCAACTAAGGTCGCTATAGGGAAGGTTGCAATCAATCAAGAGATTTATCTCCTAGTTAGTAGACAAAATTCACCCATTCAATCATTTATTACATAAAAATATTGTATTCAAATGGGATCAAGGGTGTGAAACAAATTTCAACCAAATAAAGAAATATTTGATGTCACCACTTATTTTCATGCTGCCTACAAAGGGAAGACCTCTAATATTATACATTACAACAAAAATTATTTCTTTAGGAGCTTTATTGGCACAAGAAGATTATGAAGAAAGGGAACAAGCCATCTACTACATCAACAAAACTTTGAATGGCTATGAAATAAACTACACTTTCATTTAGAAATATTGTTTAGTGGTGGTATTTTCTACTCAACAATTGCAACATTACATGTTGACTCACACAATCAGGCTCATAGTAAAAATCGACCCATTAAAATATCTACTCAATAAAGCTGCATTAACAGGTAGACTAGGTAAAAGGGTCATTCTTTTAAGTGAGTTTGATATTCAGTATGTGGAAAGAAGAGCCATCAAAGGGCAAGTAATCATTGAAAAATTAGTTGAAGCTCCTTTACCAGATGATCGACCTATGACAATGGATTTTCCTGATGCAGACATTCTTACAGTGATGCCAAAACAATGGATACTTTACTTTGATGGATCATATACACAAAGAGGATTTGAAGCAGAAATTTTGTTCATCACACCTCAAGGGCACACCATTCCAAAATATTATAGAATAATGTTTCCATGTACCAATAATGTGGCGAAGTATGAGGCATTAATCATTAGGTTCAAAGTCATAATTGAATGGAAAATCAGAGAGTTACAAGTATATAGTGATTCTCAATTAGTCATTTATCATGTAAATGATGAATATCAGACGAAAGATGGAAAGTTGATTTCCTATAAGAAGCTGATAGATGATCTAAAATAATACTTTGTCAATATCAAATTTGATCAAATTCTAAGGGCAAAGAACAAAGCGACAGATGCTATGGTGATAATTGCTTCATTCTTACAATTTCCAAAGAAACGTGGTCATTATGAGTTTATAGTAGAACAAATATCTAATCCTTCCTATAAAATTTTGGAATCCCAAATCATACACCAATTAGATACCATAGAACCCTCCATCTATGAAAAAATATATGCCTTCCTAAAGGACAATATCCTTCCTCCTGATCTTTCCAGGAACCGAAAATGCAACTTCATCCGCCAATCCACCCGGCATACTTTGATTGCCGACATACTTTATCGTCAAGGTCTAGATGGTACTCTTCTTTGATGTTTAGAACATAATGAATCTGAGACGGCCTTGCATGAACTTCATGAAGGTATTTGTGGCACTCATTCTAGGGATAACTCTAGTGAAGAAACTCCTCCCTTTAGGATATTACTGGCCAATTATGGAAAAGGAATCTTATCAATTTGTCAATAAATTCCAAAAGTGTTAGATTCATAGTAATTTGGTCCATGCACTAGCTCAAGAATTACATCCTTTCACATCAACATGGCCCTTTTTTCAATGGGGACTAGACTTGGTAGGAAAGATAAATCTGTCTTCATCTAATGGACACAAGTTCATCATCACAACAATGAAATACTTTACAAAATGGATAAAAGTAGTTTCTCTCACAACTATCACTAGAAAACAGATCTTGTCATTCATATTGAATTACATAATCTTTTGGTATGGCATACCTCAATCTATTATCACTGATAATGGATGGACATTCAAAAACTAGGATGTCCAGAAATTGTGTGATAAATTTCATATCCAACATCGTTTATCAACCCAGTATTATCCTGAAGGAAATGGCCAAGTAGAGGCCTCCAATAAAACAATTCTGAAAATACTCAATAAAATGGTTAACGATGTTGGACATGATTGGCATGTTCAACTTAATCCTACACTATGCGCCTATAGAACAAGTGTCAAAACACCAACAGGAGCTACACCATATGCCTTGGTATATGGATCAGAAGCCATACTACCCATTGAGGTAGAGATTCCATCACTTTGTGTATCACTCAGAGGAATCATTTCAGATGAGGACTATAGAGTATCTAGGCTTCAAGAACTAGAACTATTGGATGATGATCATCAACAAGATTCTAACAGCTTATCAACAAAGGATTTCAAGGAGCTACAATCATAGATTAAAGCCTAGAGTCTTTCAGGTTGGGGATTTAGTCCTAAAAGAGAACTCGAGAAATCAACAAGATAGAGAAAAGAAAGGGAAGTTTGAACCTAACTGGCTAGGTCCCTTTGTCATCACATTAGTTTATGGATCAAGCACCTATCAACTATCAACACTTGAAGGGGATTCATTTGATGAAACTCTAAATAGTATCCATCTCAGAAGATACTATACCTGAATTACCTAGTACATGGGTCAAACTTCTAAAAAATGGTTTCCTTGATGCAAACCTGGAAAATAGGTTTCTTGGTAACAACAAAATACTACAAAAAAATAAAAATGAGAAAAGAGAAAATACAAAACAAAGGTGCAATCAAAACATATGGTGAAAACTTGGAAACAAGCATCATATGTGATTCTAAACCAGATTTTCCATCTATTTTGATGCATATCTTGATCATTAGTCTTGCCATCATTACCATTTCATATCATGATCATTAGTCTTTCCATCATTGCATCCATTATCATTTCATTTCACATGGTCATGTCTCGCTCTAGCTTGGAACAAACATCTGGATCTCACTAGGGGAAATAAAGCATCAGCTTAGCGAATTAGGAACACAATGGTATGACAAGTGCAACAAAAACAAATGATCAAATCAGAACATCAATCATCATCAGAAACACATCAAACATCCATATCACATCAAAAATCCAAAAACACGTCAAAAAGTCAATATCAAAAAGCGAAACCAAAACAAGTGTTGCTGTCAGTCGAACTATGTGGTCTCTGCGTGTATAACTTAGGCAAGGCTAATCTTTGATCAACTCCTGAGACCTTTAGGATAGGTCTTTAGGTTAGGTTTGATTTCCAAAAAAAATTGCAAAAAATTGCAAAAACATCACAAAATCAGGATGGATGATCTAATCTGAATAATGATTGAAACACTCTAAGTAAAAGGTGGATGAGTTGTATTTTTGATTAAATGTTATCATTTCTTTGGAGTAACTCGACAACGTAATAAACTAGAGAAATCAAAGAAGAGGAATGATATTTTATTGTCTGTTGTTTGTACGTTAATCATATAAATGTGTGAATTGTTGGGGGATGTGCTCTACAAATGTATCACCAATGACATTCAAAATTCACACAATAAAATGATTAATCTCTCCCTATTTACACAAGAAATTCTCAGCTCATATTGGTTTAATCATACCTAGATGCTTGTGTTTTCTTGCAATATCAAAAATCATGAAAGTAGTACTCTGGTCGTCATTGGTCTAACATATACCATTTACGCTTACAGTACTCACTTTCAACATCCTAAAAAGCTCTATGATGATACCAAGCACAAAAGTACTATTAAAATGTCAATAGTCTGCATATATTTGCATGATAAAATTAGATTGCATTCGTAAAATTCCACATCTGCAGAGTAGTTGTTACACAAAGGATTCAAATTGATGATTATCTTTTCTACAAATTTGATTGAGTATACTTGACATAAACCAAAAAATTCATCAAAAACATATAGGGGCATCATCTTTTCATTTACATACATTGCAAAGAATTTATCATCTCATCATTCATACTTTTAACATCAAATAGTTATGCATTTATTGTACCATGTTTTCCACATCATATCATAGATAAATAAATCATATCATTGCATTCATCTCATTAAATGTGTCATTCATTCACATTCTATTATTTCCATACATCTGTCACCATCATGTTCATTACACAATATCATTTATTACATTATTATCCTATACATTTAATCAATTTCAACCCATACATCATTATCATCCATGAATTATGTCACAAATTTTACATTTTTGTAAAAAATCATCCATATCATTACTTACATCATCCATCACAAATCATCATTTTCATTCATTTTAAATTGGATCATCATACATCCATACATCATATATTCATACAAAAGTTAAATACATTTTCATTCATACATAAGCATTTAAATTAGATCATCATACATCCATGCATTCATCATATATCTCATAACATAAAATAAATACATTCATAATAGACCATCATAGATCAAATAGAAATCAACTGCACATCATATAAATCATATATATCATCAAATTCAAGTATACAATGAAGTCTGAAATATAGAAGAGATACATCATCAAAACTAGACTCGTAATGTACATCATGTCTCAAAATGGTATATCACAAATAGCATCTAGGATATGCTACTTCCAAAAGGTGCAAGCATCACAGGACCAGTACCACTAGCACCACCACCGGATGGAATAGGATCTCTAGGATCTCTCCATGGAGGCTGCATCACACCCTCACTAACTTTCTAAGTATGTGTCATGTCGGATCTAGAAGGGGCATAACTCACTTTGTGCTCGGCAGGAACTGCATCATGATACCAACCCCTGTAAAACCCTACCTCTTAGCCAGCTTGCAGAACCTCTCTCATATAATTGGAAATAGAGGTACCACCAGCTACCCTCTATAAATTCTTTGTCATCTCTTATGCCCTCTTTGCAATCTGTCTGGCACTGTCCCTCTCGGCTATCAATGTACCCACCTGTGTCTGAACCTGTGCCAATTGTCCCTGAACCTGTGACAATTCCTATGCATGAGCCTGTGCTTGGGTCTACAACTATTTCTGAGTCTATACAAGTAATCCTTGTGCCTGCACTAACTATCCCTACAGAGTTTGTACCTGCACCTGTAGGCTCATAATCTATCTCTGCTGATCAACAAAAGGCATCTCCACTACTCACCTCTTTCGAGGCCTACTCAAAGATGGACCGAAACCACCTGGCCCAATCCCTCTACCACCTCCACCACCATCATCCCCATCATCACTACTATTGTCCTTGTTGGTGCTCTCCTCACTACTGACTGACTCAGTGCCAGATCCACTGTCCTCCTTTCCCTCAACAGCTATGGCTTGATCCTCTACAACATCCTCCTCAACAGGCAATGGTGTTGGCTCATCTGGAATAGTGATTTGAGGACATGGATGCAAAGCCAAAAACTAGGCATACTCGATAGCCATAGGTGCCTCTATAATATCTTGGTGCATATCCCAAGCTGACGGCTTCAGAGCCCGGTATCCCTCCACTAATGTGTCATATGAAAAACATGGACCCTAATTGTTTTTGTATCGCTCTATCGTCGAGCATAATGAGCAACCGCTTAAGGCATACACTACACAATACCATACTGCATGTAGACCCACCGCAATAAAAATCTCTCGAGGAAAAAATGGGTCATGTCAATCAAATATATAGAATCACACAAAAACCTGAGCAGTGCATCATCCTCCTCCCACTGCTCACAATCCAGGTAAGGTTGCCATATGACAGTCTCTAGGTCATCCAACACACGCCTCCAATGCTCTAACTTACCCATCCGAGACTAGGTAAGTTGACCTCTATAAGGAAACACATATGGTCTACCTGCAGGTCTATCCTGTACCGACAATGGTTGTGCAATGGAAAAATTATCCCATGCCCAAACCTGTAGTAAAGTCACCCCTACTGACAAACTACGTCCTCCCAAATATACCACTGAGTGTAAATCATGATAAAGGTGGGATAGTATACACATCCCCCATCCATATCTGGTCCTATGCACGACCATGCCCTCAAGAATACGGCCCCATCCCACAGAGAATCCCTTTGACCTATGATCAAGACAAAGGAAGCCTCCAATAAATCCAACTAAAACTGCTTGTAGAGTAGCATAGGCATCGACCATCATACGCCACCAAATCGCCAATCCTGTAATATGGTCATCCTGAAATACTCTACAAAGAGCATCTCTCCCACCAGCCTCATCTGAATCATAAACTACTATATCCTCCATAAAAGGTATCTATAGTATCCGCCACACATCCTCTGGTATGACTGTCATCTCTCCGGTGGGTAGATGGAAGGTGTTATGATTGTTGTGCCACTGCTCGGCTAATGCGGTAAGGAGATCTTGACTAATCCTAATCTAGGGCATGTCAAGGAGAGAAGACAGACCACATCGAGAGATGACTTGAATCTCATCAGGAGTGAAGTGGGGAATCAGATCGAAAGTCCAAGGAAAACGCTCTCTCATCTGGAGATTATCCAGAGGATTCTATCATCAAAATAGGTTTACAAATTAGTGCACTATGTCAAAAATCACAAGTCAATCTACTATCAAATCCAATCAAACTTTGGTATGAATTTTTCATCAAAATTCATCACAAACATCAACTAACCTCACCTATCATGAGGTTCATCACAAACATCATCTAACCTCACCTATAATGAGGTTTATCAAATATAAATCATTCCTCACCTATCATGAGGATCATCATAAATGAGATTATTTTTTGCCTATCATGAGAATAAGTCTTATTTATCATCAACATAACTCATCAGGGAGTTTGGATTATCAAAGCATACGAAAACTGAAGTATGAACATGATCGAAATTAACAAAATCAAGGTTAAAGTGTCAAAACTACAATTATGACATGGATGCGCTAAAACAGGCACCCAAAGCGCTTAAAAATCAAAAGCACTATTTCATCATTCAGATGTGCTATAATAGTCAACCAAAGCGCTAAAAGACTAGAAGCTCTATTACAGCACTTTGATGCACTATAACAGGCACCTAATGTGCAATAGCACTCGAAACACTATTTCAACACTACAATGCGCTATAACAGTCTATCAAAGTGCTACTTTACCTAAAGCGCTATAATAGTTTATCAATGCGCCAAACTATTACATCAATGCGCTAGAACTTTCTAGGTGCTAAAATCAGACATCAAAGTGCTAAATAAATTTATCTAAGCGCTAATTTTTCAAAGCGCTAATCTATCCTACGAAAGTGCTAAAAGAATTAATGAAAGTGTGAATTCCTCAAAGTGCTAATTCCTACCCTAGGAGCACTAAAGCACAAAATTGATGCACTAAAACTACAAAAAAATGTAAATGTAAGAAAAAAGGAACAAAAATCAAGAATGCACAAATTATGAGGTGGATTACGGGTATGTACCGAAGGTCCGTAGTCAGTCGGCCGCTGGTGACATCGTACATGCTCGAACCAGTGAGTGTGGTAGGGGATTGGCATCTTGCTCCAAGGGTTCAAAATTCTCTCTCACTAGGTTTTGAAAAGTCAAAAAGCACAAATGAGTGTGAAAAGGACATATTTGACTTTATATAAGTTTTTCAAAAGGGGATTTTGAGGGGATTATTATTATTTTAACTAATTTTATTTGGTAAACTAATTGAAATTCATCTATGGGCTAAATTTTCTTCATCAATATCGGGAGATAAATTATTACTTCATCGAAAAATCATAAAAATTTGAAAAATCCACAAAAATTATAAAATCATTAATTTATCTCCCGAGGGGGCATTTTATCATCAATCATCTGAAAAACAATATATGGGGCATGTCTAGGATATATTGAATTTTTTTTGTCGATATTGGCAGTAGCAGCAAAATTTTCTTTGAAGCAATGCATTAACACATCACTTCAAAGAGGGGAAAAATGTATACACCTAAAATTGGTCTAGAGAATCTGATTAATTAAATACAATTTATTTGATTAATTATTCTAATTTCCTTGACTATTGAATAAATATAAATATTTATTTATATAGTTCACGTTTAAATTCACATTTAAATTCTTCTAATTCTTCTATTATCTCATCTTAATTAAATAAACAAAATTAAATACTTTGTTTGATTTAATTATCATTTCTCCTATTTTATTTCTATCACATCTATCCTAAATTAATTAAATAAAGATTAAACACTTTATTGATTAATTATCATATTCTTCTATTTTAATTTAATAAACAAATCCTATAGTTTGTTATATTAAATTATTTATCCCTCTTTTGCTAATTTAAATAATAAAATTATTTAAATAAAAGCAATAAATCAATGTCCTCTATTTCCTCAAAAGCAAATTAAATATCATATGTCAAATTTATGTCTAAATTAATTGATTCAATCTTCACGGAAAGATTTGGAGACAAATTGGAGACAAATTGGAAATTGATCTCTCAATCCTCTTACATCAATCCTTCCTATCTTCTTGCTTGGTGTTTTCATTGGTAGGGACAATCCCCAAAATCTTCTCAATCTCCTCCATCTCTCACCATTCAATCCTCCAGATTGAATCCAAGCCTCTCTTTTTTTCCTCTATGCAAAGTTGTTGCCAAGAAATCTATAAATACAACTTCATTCAACAAGAAAAAGACCCCAGAGAATCCAGTATCTAGATTATTCAAGTTTTATGCAATCTTACTCTGGAGGAAAGAAATCAAGCAATCAAGCATACAACACATCAATTTTCATATCATGGTTGCACACAGCTTCATCCATCATTTTTCATGTAAATTCATGTTACATTAGTTTCTTTATCATTTAGAGATATCATATAGAATCACATCATTGCATTCTAGTATCATTCTATTCTTTAGATTGTCATTTTAATAGTCATAGTGTTTTATTTAATCTGAGAGCAATGTAGCTTAATAAATCTTTAAAGATAGGAGACAATGAGACGCTTTCAATAGATTAATTGCTTTAGATTAGTTTATTTTCTTAATCTTTGATACAATTTTTCATTAAGAAGTGTATTTCCTTTATTTTACTTATTCACGCTTACACCAATCGTTGGCCCCACAGTTGTCGTTGCACCAAAAGATCAACCAGTTAATGCTCGATACAACCACCAGAGTTAACGGATCCATAGGAGGTGGTTAGTCCATGTCACGAATCCTAAGGGGAGCACTGACCAACTTCGAATAGAGTCAACATGGAAGAGACATGAATGTCTCAAATCCTTGTGTCATCCCCAAAAAGAAAACATAAGACAAAAGAAAAATAAAAAGGAAAATCTTTTGGGTCAACATGGAAGAGACATAAGTGTCTCAATACCTTGCATCCTCCCCAAAAGGAAAACACAAGATAAATGAAAAGATAAAAGGCAAAAAAGTGAAAAGATGTATGGCATAGAGAATAATGAATGTTAAAATAGAGGAATGTTACAAAGAGAGAGAACATCAAACAAAACATCATGGGGGATCACATCATGCACATGCAATCACACAATAGAAAATGAAAAAGAAAGAAATAATGCAAAAGACTAGTAAGGCACATGTGTGTCAACCTAAAGTAGGTCATCTACCTCCCAATCATGTTCATTGTATATCAAAGGTAGGAAACTAGCCAAAGGGACAATAACAAGTGCCAAACTAGAACTAGTATCAAGTTCAACACTCTTTGTAGGAGATTTTCCATTTAAACTCATGGAAGAGGAGTGTTATGCCTTGCATAACCACCCCATCTTTTTGCCTTGGTCAAAATGGGTCCCCCTTTGTTATTTTTGTACTTAGTTGTTTTTGAAACAAAGTTTGGAGTCTAGTTTTTCCAATACTTTGTTTTCTTTGGTTTCTCTGTCAGAATCAGAACCGGAACTGAATCAGGTTCTGAAAGTTCTTTCGAGGCTTGTTTTTGGTTCTATCCCGACAGTCTTTTCTTCGCCTTTGTTTTTTTCTTTAGCAGAAGCGGAGCCGGAGTAGGAATTAGGATAGTTGTTATTAAAATTTGCAAAATCGCAATTTATTCCGATCCCACCTCTGCTATTTTTATTTTTTGGTTAGTCTCGGTCTTTGTGTTTTGTTTTATTAGGTCGGTCTTTTACTTTACTTTTTGTATTTACTTTTGTTTTGTTTTTAGTTGTCAGACCCAGAACCGAAATGGGAATGGGGTTTGGAAATTTTATAAATTTGAGATACCATTTCCATTTTAGTTCTTCCCCCGCCACTTTTTGTCATTGAATTTTTGACTGAAGTCGCACTGTTGTGAAGTGTTGGTTCACTCTCAGTTCCGACTCCGCCTTTATTGCGCTTTAATGCATTAATGGTGGTTGCCAGTGTAGGTAGAAATTCACATATTTACCTCTATTAAGGGTTAAACCAATCATTATTGTTATTGTTAAAGATCTAAGAGTATGAAAGAGCAGCGACAAAGTTCATTTGAGCGAAAAGATTGAAAGAGCAGAGGATTGTTGCGAACGGATCAGTTCAGAAGGTTAGCTACATTTTTGTGTTCAAGGTAGGTTTTGTTATTGTTGTTCTTAGTTTCATTTGCTATTGTGTGTTTTATATATATGTTTGCCCGTGCTTTGAATCATGTCATTTTTATCATTTCGTTTAAACAAGTTCATGATTTCTTGGCATGCTGGTTTGAATAGGTCTTTTATATTGTTGGTCGGGTTGTTTCTTTGTTTCTGTTTGTTTTTATTGTCATTTCTTTCTATTTTAGGGCACCGTCGCTTTCACGTCTTAATTGTGATTGCGTCGTGTTTGTTTTTGGTTCACAGTAGATTAGATTAGATTAAGGGTTTTTAATGGTGTTTGTTAAATTAGAGATCTACAGTGAGGTAGATTAGAGATTTTTACAGTGAGTTAGGGTAGATTAGATTTATTGTTTAATTAGGGTTTCGTCGTCTGGTAGAATGGCAGGGTTTAAACCCATGCCCTAGTTTTTATCAGGTTTGTTAGATTAGGGTTTTGTTGGTCTCTATAATCACTTTAAATGATTAAAAGATGATATCTTAGGATTCAGTCGTTCCCCACGGTCATATGAGTGTAGAGTTTTTAAGCTCCTTTTCCATTTATAGCGACCTAGGTTTTAATCATGAAGTTGTGTTGAAAATGAATAAAGTATTTGATGATGTCATGATTAACATAGGCGGAGGTAGGATTGGAATAGGTTATGGACCTAAGAGTTTTGTTTTACAAAAGTCATCAATTCCATTTCTAACCCGTTTCTGACTCCGAGTTCTAGAAGGTTTCCTTGAAGTATATGATAACATAGGCGAAGGAGGGATCAGAATCGATCTTGGACATGAAACTTTTGTTTTTGTAGAAGGTATCGACTCCATGTTTCATCTCGGTTCCACCTCCGAATGTAATAAAAGTTTTCTTTGAAAAAAATAGCAATAACCAAATCGGAGGCGGAGGCGGAATGAAAATAGAATATGAAAAAAATAAAAATTCGAAGAAAAATCAAAATCGTTTTTCATTCCGATCCCGGTTCCAATAACCTCCCCGACTCCGACTCCGAGCCCGTTTGTTATTAGTTCAAGTATCTTTATTGGTTTTTGCTCCGAGTCTGCCAGTGTTGTAAAAGGGATTGTTTTGAGCTTCTGTCTGGTTCTGACTCCGATGTATGTGTAACAGGTATATTTTAAAAGCATGTTTTATGATGATATCTAAAGATCTAATTAGAGGTTTGCTTGTAGGAGAATTGAAGGATGTCAGGAATGTCAAGAGAGGTTGCTTGAAGGAATCAACCGGCTGGAACATCAAAGACAACACCAAAAATAAAGAAGTTGAAACCAAAACAACTGCCTTATACATTGAGGTATGATCATAGGAGTCCGGTGGTGAAAGTGAGCAAGGTGGAATCAGACTGGTCAGATATCATGGATACTAATCTGGGCCAGTATAGCTTTGAAGAATTACATGAAGAGACCTTTGCAGAACGAGCATACTTGACAGGGAGAACACAAAGGATTGTTGACTCTGGTCTTGCACATATCACTGTGTTTCCTTTATCAGTCCAGTTTCTGGAATTGATATTGGTAGTAGCTAGTACTTACAATCCTACTACAAGATTATGCATGGATTCACAAAATAAGGTGATTATAGATCTTACTCCGTAAATGTTCCAAAGTATATTTAATGTTCTTGATCCCAAGAACTTGGTGCAGCTAGCTGAAGCAGAGGCATTGGAGAAATATAGCAAGCATAAAGACTCCAATAAGTCTCACTTAAACAAAAAATGGTTAAGCACAAAGAAGAAATCTTTAAGCAAGCTTGCAGACTAGCCAAAGAGGGCAAATTTCAAGAAGGAGATATCTGACTTGATATTAATGTTGTCCAGAGTGTTTTGGAAGAGGGATGCCTTCCACTTCAAGGAATGGATGTTTCATTTCATTCAAGTAATCTTTCAGGGTGATTACCAATTTTATTGGTCAATGATTGTTTCTGATGCCATACATGATCAGCTCACAAGGGTTAGACAGACTAAATCTTTCTTCATGACTTCTTATGTGGTTTATGCTACAGCAAGATTGGGGATTTTCCCAGGATTAAATAGAGTGGGTATAATAGGAGCCTTGGATGGGTAGAAGAAGGTATGGGAACATTATGATCAGTTATCTCTTCAAGTTGTTAAGACTCATTTCAGAAGAGTCAATGATGCATTTTTGTATGTGGTCATCAATCGGTTGAGTGGAGATGCAGGATATAGGTTAAGTCAAGAAGCTATGGCTTTTATTGCTGAATGGGGAAGTTGGTATATCCAATACCCCAAATTTGCATACTTCAAGTTATTTGGTTTTGAAGGCCATCCACATTTACTTCCAAGATGCTGCAGTAACAGAATAGTGCTTATGGAGTTTGTGTATCAAGCCATTAGAGTTAATGCTAGGTTTGGGATCAAGCACAAGGCTGGATGTCATAAATTTCCAATGAAATTGGGTGAATATGGATGTCAACACTTGAAGGGTGCAAAGTTAGTTTGTAATGAGTTGATACAATTGAAATTAGGATTGTATACAGCTCGTAAGTATTTTGATTCAAGGAAGAAAATGTATGCCTTATTACCTTCAGTGTTCACTAGACACTTTAATTTGTTAGAGGACTTTTGGTGTGATCGGCAGGATGAATATGATTTGAGGAAGAAGAACTATGAAAGATTATCGGTTGCACTTATGGTAGAGTTGGGTGTTAAAGAAAATATTCCTGACACATTAGTGGATGATGGAATTGTATTGGATCCCTCATATGAAGCCTTGAACATTGGCACCAAAAGCTTAGATCCAATAGACTGGAATGAGGAAGAAACAATCGATATTAAGAAAATTGGAAGAATAGTTTTGGATAGAAGTGTGCAATGGTTGATGATGAAAGCTCAAGCTCCTCAAGGACCAGTCGTGAAGAAGGGTAAAGGATACAAGAGAATTAAAAGAAAGACACCTTCCAAGGAGCCATTAGAATTCTTTCCTCCAGATGTTGAAGAAATAGAACTTGAGGTGGTCGATGAAGAAGAAGAGGCACCAGAGGGAGATGTTCCAATAGGGTCTGTTGTTTCTACGCCCACATTGGGTGAGTCATCCACACAAGCCCCACTCACAAGAAAGAAAAGTAAAGAATTTCAAGAAGGAACTCTTCATACCATGGTTGAAGCTGCTAAAGGAAAAGAAGTGGAGGAAGAATTTGTAGAAGTTGAGACAGATTCATATGAAACTCTGTCAGAAATAGATTTGCAAGAAAACATTCCTCTAGGGCATACTATTGAGCAGATTTTGACACAAGAAGAGCAATGGAAACTATTTGAAGATGCTACAAGAGATTCTGATGCAAGGGCTGTAGTGGAAAAGCAAAAGGAAATGGATGCTAAGGTGCAAGCTGATGCTCTACTTCACCAGCAGCAAGTAAAGGCAAAACAAATTGAAACAAGGGCAGCAACTGATGAAGTAGAGGAGCAAATGAGGCAACGAGAGCATGAGCTTAAGGTCAAAGCAGAAAATGAGAAGTTAGAGTTGATACAGAAGATCCATGATCTTGAGGAGGAGAAAGCAAGAAACCGAAGGGAAAAGGAAATCCTAGTTGCCTAATTGAAACTTGCAAAGGAAGCTCGATAAAAAGAGGAAGAAGCTAAAGCTCTAAGAAAGGAAAGAGATGCTGAAGAGCTAATAAAGAAATAGCAAGATGAAGAAGAAAGGGAAAAGGCAGAGAAGCTCATAGCCCTAGAGATGGAAAGAATAGAAGAGAAAGAATCAGAAAAGATAAGGAAGGAAAAAGAGGCCGAAGAGATAATTAGGAAGCAACAGGAAGAAGAAGCAGAAGCTAAAAAACTTAAAGCTTTGGAGGCAGAATGGTTAGAAAGAGAGGCCTTAGAAAAAGAGGAATTAGAAAAAGAACGGTTAGAGAAGGAAAAAATGGAGAAGAATCGGTTGGAAGAAGAGAGATTGAGAAAGGAAGAATAAGACAAGAAAATGCAAGAACAAAGAGATAGAGAAGAGGCTGAGAAGTTGGTGCAGATGCATGTGCTACATGAGCAACAAGAGAAAGCAAAGGTTGATTCTCAACTTGAGGTAAATGTTCAGCCACCCTCTACAATTGCTGCTTCCTCTTCCATGATGATGACTACTCCCAGTGCTCCTATATGGTTGAAATTAGACCTGTGGAAGAGAGCCAGAACACCTCCTCAACCTCTTAATTGGGAGGACATGATGAAGGGAATTGAACAGGAAAGGCCTAAGAAGAAGGCTAAAATCTTACATTCTACTAGACTCATAGATAAAGGGGAGATAGTTGCTGAATGTGCCATGCCTATGACAAAAAAGGAGGTAGGGGATATGCAGCTAACAAACTATCAATTGAGTACGGTTAATTTGGGAAGACCCACTAGGAATCAACAAATGAATCTAATTGATGTGGTGGCTTCAACAACTAAATCAAGAATGATGAAGGAAAAACAAAAGAAAGATGAGCTTAAAGCTCAATTGGATCAGTTACATTCATTCTTGAAGAGTGTCTCCTCTCCAAGGTCACAACAAGTTGCAGCCATTGAGACTCCTGTTTTGTTAAGCAAAAAGGAGGTAGATGATTTGGTGCAAGTTAGAGGTAAGGTGGAGATGGTTGACAAATGGATAGAAAAATCGAACCACGAGGTAGGTGAGGTTTTAACAAAAGGATTTGAAGCCTACAAAGAAGCAGAGGGAGTAATAAAAGAGATGCATCAATACATTGAGGCATCAGAAAAACAAGAAGAAGAGTATAAGGAGTATAGTGAAAAGTTAGAAAAGATAAATACTTTTCCTCTAACTACTCTTCTAGAACAATCTATACTTGAAGATGATAACAAAGACTTTGTAGAGAAGACTTCTCACATACTTAAGTTTAGAACTGACTTTTTGAGCAAACACAAGGATGAGATTCAGGAAGCAGTTAATAAGTTGACGGAGCAGTTGGAAGAGTTGGAAGCGGTCATGGCCATAATTGTAGATGTGAATGTAACGACAAAATATGGCATGCCTTTGAGTCAGGTTAAAGAGAAATGGAATGAAATATTTCAAGGACTCATGCAGGAGAAGGATGATGGAGGAGACTTGGTAATAGATCGACTTGTAGAAGTCAAGGAAGAGATAAAAGCTGCAGGGAGAGAATTGATAAAGATGAAAAGTATGAAAGAGTTTGTTGCAGTTGAGTTGGATCGGATCAAATTTGAAGATGACTAGATTGATGGGCCAGATATGGATACTGTACAACAAGTCTTCACCAGTTATGATGAGTTCATTGCGGATCCAGCTTCACATGCATAAAAATATTGCATGCATGATGTTCTCCTTCCTTGCATGTTGCATGCATACAACACTGATAGTTTTTCTTGAGTGCATGACTTTCTCTTCTCTTCTATCTTCTATTTTTAGATCAAACTGAAAGTTTTAATGTAAAAACTCAAGATCAAATTGATCTGAGTTTCCAAGAAAGTTTAGTTCCTAAAAAGGTGGAAAGCCTAAAATAGAAGTGAGGTTCGAACTTTTTGTAGGTCTATAAATACCAGATGGGTATCATATTGTAAAAGTCGGCTAATTGAGAATTGGATTGGCCTACCTAATGCTAGGAGATAGAATTTTGTAGTGATTTTACAGAGATACAGTGTACTTGATTTTTTTGACAGTTAATAGAATTACAGGTTTACTCGAAATATGGTGTTTGGAATTAAATTGTCTAATTGATAAGGTTGATAAGTGATGATCTATCTGTATGCAGTTATTGTGTTGAACATAAGAGTTTCTTGAATGATGAAAGTCATTTGAAGGAATCAGATTTAAGGATCATCTTATTAGATTGTCATTGAGTTGAAGTTATTAAAAAGTTTTTTGATCTATAATTTTGATGATGAATGAATGTGTGTTGTTTTGAAACCCTTGAAATATTTGTGAAGAGTAATTTCCAAGTTAATTAAGCACCTAAAATGTATGCAGTGGTATAGATTATGCTATAGACTGTATCATCTTATGGTTTTTATGATCTATTAGGAAACATTCATTGTTGAAGGTATATGTCCAGATACTAGATAAATTCAATTCATACTTATTGTTTTACGCCTTTGTCCTATCTTTTTCTTTTATTTGAAAACCCCATTGATTTATAGGAACTATTTCGATAAAAAAGAGTCACAACTTGAATCTTTTACCAGCACATGCCCCTTGAATATTATAGTTGTATGAACTAATTGAGTGACATCAGATAGTTGAGAACCAACTACCAGGACCTTGGGAGTTAGGCTACTACATGTTTTCTTTCTTTTTCAGGAGAAATAGAGTAGAAATATTATGTTTTAATGTTGTTTATGTCATTTTAACCATCAACAAGGAGAACAATGTATTCAATCCATTATCCACCTCTTCATCATTTTTAGCAACCTCGTCATCATCATCCAAGTTAATCACAACAATAGGTTGAAGGATAGTGTCCATGGAAGAGTTCAACTCTTTTTGTGGTTGTTTTATTGCATTTCTTTATTTTGGGGTGGGGGTAGAGTCATCATGCATTGCTTTAGTCAAGTTTGGATCCTGATTTTCTTTGTTTAATTCTTCAAGTGACTTGTGAGAAAGGCCATGACATCTACACCTACGCTCTCTAGCACCTCTATTTCTTCTAGTTTTGTTTTCAAGTTGTATTTGTGTAGGAGCGGATTGATCAACCATAGGTTTATTTTCTTCCATACAAGGAGGAACGAAAGGAACCACAAGAGGTTGTTCGACTACTTTCTCTTTGACTTTATGTACTTGTTTTATTATAGGAGGTGTGACGAGGTTGTTTTCATTGTCTCTTGGTCTTTTGTAGGAGGTAGGTGAAGGTTTTGTCTTAGGTTGGTTTTGGTTATTTGGAACTTGTTTAGGTTCAATCATGCTTTCGTCTAGGATGGTAGGCTCAGAGGTGGATAGGGACATGTTTTAGAGGGCTAGTTCATCTATTTTCTTTGCTTTTAATTTTCGGTAGGATAAGAAAAAGAAGTATTGTCATGGTTTTATAGGTTCCATGGGATCGGGCCAAAATAAATCAAGGGAAAAAAAATTGTGGGAAGACAAAGGGTTAAAGCCACTATGGTGGATAGTGAATAATTCATTGTCAAAGGGAAAATTTAAGCATGTATGCACAACGGAAGGGACAAATTTCATGGAGAAAATCCATGGATGGCCTAGCTTCACATGAAATTGGTCCAAGTGCGGGATGATGGAGAATGAGACATCTAATGCTTTTGTTCCTATTTACAATAGTAAGGCGATTGATCCCATCATAAGGCTAGCAAAACCATTGGGTTTCTTGATCCATGCTTTCAGTTTATCATATATGTCTTGATAGATTTCATGCAAAAGTAAGAATTCCTTAGTGATCATATTCTCTCCACAGATGGGATCTATTAATATCTCACTAGTGGGCTTGTCATAGATACAATTGGCTATGTAAAGAGGACCATCGGGTGCATTTTTAAGTATATCCTTAGAGGAGAAAGCAATGTGAAGAGGATTTTTAGTGTGGCCCTTATGAGGAATGGCATCTATCACTCCCACCATGTCATCTAGAGGGTCATATCTATAGAATCGTGTTTAATAGAATCATTGTTATAATCATTTGTGTCAACATTCGTCACATCATTCTTTGTAGTTTCGCTAGCTTTGAAAAATGAAATATTATGTTTTGGCATGGGGTTGGTAAATATTTGCAATTTTTTGGTAGGAGGGGCAACAAACTTATTTCCTTGATCACTAACACCTCCAACAGAAAGATGATAGGAATCAATGAGGTCTTGCACAAGATGTTTAAGACACTTACAATGTTTTGTGTCATGTCCATTTTGTTAGTGATAGTGGCAATAAGAATTTGATCTAAAGCTCATGGCTAAAGTCTTATTAGAATTGGGTGTTTTGACAAGAAATTAGGTAATCATTTTCTAGTCTAAAATTTGGGACATTGTGTTATGAAGGGTATCGGGTAAGGGAGTGAATTCTTCTTTTGGGTCCCTATAGCTAAAGGGTATTGTGGCTTTAACAACAATTACTTTGTTATTGGAATTTTGAGTTGTTTTTTGAGGAGTATTAAATTGAAGGAACCCTTTATTCTATTTTCTAAAAGGTTTTGATTTTTTTTGGTTTGTGGGCTCAGATTTCTTGGTTCGGCTAGAAGTGGATTTTGTATCTCGACTACTAACTGAATTTTGATAATCATGGAGGTTAGTACACAAGTGCATGAAGGATGGGAATTTCATCATGGTGATCTTGTCTTGAATCTTGCTTTGTAAATTTTCTATGAATATCTTTTCAAGTTGAGGGTAGAGGACCTTGAAATTGATTTGGGAATAAAGAGATTTATAGCGTGAGATAAAGTTAGCTATATTTTCTTCTTTTTTCTTGCATCCCATCAAATCAGCCAAAGTCATCTCAGGAGTCACGTGCACTTGGAAATGGTTTAAAAATGCATTAGCACATTCATTCAATGTACTAATCGAGTTGTTCGGTCAAGAGGAGAACCACTCCAAGGTAGTATCTTTTGAGGACCTAGGGAAACATTTTGCCAAAATTTTATCATCAAGGACAAAGTCACTACATAAGGTAGTATAAGAATTAACATGGTTAGAAGGATCTCCCTTCCCTCCATATTTGTCGAGTCTAGGCACTTGTAAACCTTGTGGCATCGGTGTTCGCAATATCTCCAAGGACAATGAGCTGCTTTAGACATAGTATGTAGGTGGACCATTTTGATTTTGATTGATGGTGGAATTTTTTTTGGAGGGATGAAACAGTTTGGAAGAGTTGAGTTATAAGAGGATCATTGTTTGTGTTATGATATGGAAATGAAAGTGTTGAAGGGGTGTATGTGTTTGTAGGGAAAGTGAATGGAATTCTTATAGGTGGTAATGTAGTAGGAGATATCACGTGTGATGCCACATAGGAACTAGGGATGCTAGCGGGAATACTGAAGGAAGGAATCACATTACTAAATTGTTGCATTGTTGTTGTGACTTGAGGGCTGGTATAGGTAGGTATTGAGGTAATTGTTGTGGGAGGAGGAATTTGAGTTCCTCCTTGACTTGTGACATTGTTTGCAGGTATAGGAAAATTAGTGGTTTGGGGAGGTGTTTTCCAAATATTTGAACTATGTTTTTCACAAGGTCGAGCCCATCTTCATTTTCAAGCATGCAATGAATTTTATCTATAATAGGGATGACAATAGCTGAAATATTGTCATTTTGCACTTTCTTTTGTAACTTTGTTAGGTCTTCATGAATGTGAATTATGTTATCTTGTGGGTCACTATCATTCCTTGTCTCAACTTGCATACTACTTGAAGGAAAATATTTGTTAAGGGTGTTGTCCATATCTAGTGTACTAATGTCAATACCAGGAGTAAAATAGCTAAACAACCCAAGATCCACAACGATTGTGTTATCATATGATGACATGAGTCTCAAAAAATTTCTCACTATAGTACTAGCAATAAGACACCAAATATTGATGCAATGTGAATGAAAATGCAATATAAGCTAGGAATAATGAAATGCTTATAATAGAAAATATGAGAACTGAAACGAGAAACCAATAACAACAAACAAAAGCTTAGAAACTGAACTATAAATGCCAAAAAAAGAAGTGAAAATATGCAAAGGGATCGATTCACCCAAGGTGACAAATGAGTCCCAGTAATGATTTCTTTTGATAATTGTTTGAATTTTATATTTGATTTTATGTTTTCTATGTTGCCTGATCTACATCTAAGATGCAAATGTATATTTTGAATGTTTTTCAATGAAATTAAATGCAAAAATGCAAGGTACATGAGTTTTCACTAATGCAAAATTTGAAACCCTAGAATGCAATTTAACCAATGCAAGTTCTAATACAATGTTAATGCAAGCCAAATCTAGGATGGAAATGCACTCTAAATTAGAATTCCAATGTTCTAAATGCATCTTCACCAAAATGAAATGGTTAATTTGTGGAATGTATGTTATCATATGCTTTAGGACATAGAGCACACCCAAATATCCCATTTCATTCAAGGGTAGCCCTAAAGATCTCAATGGAAAAGATAAATAAATCTTGTAATAGGATTGTCCTAGGGGTTGAATATTACTTAATTACGAGGGGTTCACCACCAATTCTAAACTTGGAAAGAAAATGATATGAAAAATGAAATGCAAAACCCCAATTGAATGCAAACAAACAATACATAAAACTGTATAACAGAATGTGTGCACCTAGGAATCTCGAGAAGGATGGATTGAGGTTTGAATTCTGGAAATTTTGATTTTATTGTTGACAAGGACTCATTTTCCAAGCCCAAATAATCAATCCAATTTTGGGGAAACTATGTAGGAATAGAAATCTGCCAAAAGGGTATCAAAATCTGCAAAATTTTGAAAATTGGCTAGAACTAGGACTCATTCACCAGAAGTGGTGAATCAGTCTAGTTGGACTTTTCTACAACTTCAAAATTTGATCCTACTCTTCTCTGTCTACTCTATCCTTCCTAATTGATTTCAAGATCTGAGTCTCTGATTTGGAACCTATAGGTCTTCTCCAATGTTCTCCAAGGATTGATGACAACTTTGACAACTTTTAATGATTTGCACATTTTCTCCAATCTTGCTCCTTATTAAATATGTAACCTAAACCTGAAACTCACACACAAAGGAGAGGGGAAAATGTTGTTGGGTTAGTGGACAAGGGTTTTCCTTGTTCAAACCCCTTGTTGGTAATTAAAGCTTGAAATAGAATGAAAATGAATGGAGAATGATGAATGAACAAAAGACAATGTTGCAACTCACCAAACCCTAGCAATAAGGTGCTACAAATATTCTTGAAATGGTTGTAATGTATGAGGTTCTTGACTCTTTCTTGAATGATGTTAATCTTGGATGAAACAAATGCTTGAATCATAAACCCCACATCACAATTTTTAATACAATAACAAACATGACATATGAAATCCTTGACATGATGATTGATGCTTGAATAAATCTCTAAAATTATTGATAATATTCCCTTCAATTCTCTTGAATGATCATGTGAATGCTTGAATTCTCTTGTGAACTCTCTTGAATGATAGGTGCTAATATGAGTGAAAGAACCTTGTATTTATACTCAATTATGCAAGAATTCCTAAAATTAAAACATCTAGTTAGGGTAAAAATTTAGGGAAAATGCATAAAAAAATTATAATGAAAGCCTAACAAGCACAATAGAGAACAAACTAGCATGAAATGAAAATAAAAAATCAAAGAAAATCAATCTCCAATCTAGATTTTATTTATCTTCATTTCTCTTCTCCACCTCACATAAGCATGCAAGATTTTTAAAGATTGAATTATTTGATATATTGATGTTGATTTCTCATTTTCCTAGCATAACGATAAGATATAGATGATAGAGGAAAAATAGATAGATAGATGAGAAGGTTGAAGGAAATTTTGGCATAGTGTGGATACTAGAAGAATATTGATCCCAAATGGCCTATGTGAGGCTAGATTTATAGGCAAGAGCTGATTTTAATTTGATGGCCAAGATTAAAATTCAAATATGAATTATGTGTATGGATAGGATTAAAAGTTGATTTTAGTGCCTATGACACACATTGAGTGGGTTATGACATGAGGCTAAAATTAGGATGTGGGGGAATAAATGGGATTCTTTCATTTATTTTGGAGGAAAAGATGCCTATGGTGCACAAATAAGTGAGGCTAAAAATAGGATGTGAGTGGGAATCTCATAATTTAAATAATAAAACTATTTAAATTATTTGGGTATGTGAAGAGTTGTAGTCATGTGACACATGTTGCAATGTGGTATTAATTGAGGGATTAATTCAAATATTTAATTTGAATTATTTTAAGACATGTGAAGGGGAATTAATTAAATAAATGAGATTTATTTAATTAATTGGGAAGGTGATAAAGTGGAATAAATGGGATAAGTGGGATAATGTAATGACCTAGGGTAAAATATTACAAGATGTCTTACAAGGTCATGTATCAACTAGGTAATATTATGACATGGACAATTTTGGGTGTCTACACAACACTACAAGACGACATCAGATCTAGGAGAAAAAAATCCCACCAAAAATTTGAATTTAATTTGATTTTGGGCCACATAGGACTCATTCGCCCAAGGTGGAGAATGAGTCCCATCAGACATAATGTATGGGAACAAAAACCAAAAGTGCTTAGAAATGTGTAAAAACCGGTTCGGGACCAAAAGATCCAGGTGGGACCCATTCACCAAAGGTGGTGAATGATTCTCGGATCCCTAAATCTGGGTCACATGAGCCAAAAACACTAGAATTATGATTGGTTAATGATTGGTGCCAAGATTATCCTCGAAAAGATGCAATAAATGAGGCCTATGGATGAAAATAGGGTCAATTAAAACATAAGAAATCCAAATTATGAATGAAAAGCCTAGAAAAGTGTGAAGGTGTATTAAAACACTTTACAACACCTTCAACAAGGCAATATTAATGTTTAATTATATTAAAAAGAGGTTTATTAGGTTCAGTTAGTTAATAAAACCTTAGAAAAGTGTGAAAAATTGTTACAACACTTCACAACACTTTAGCAAGGTACCATTTTAAATCCATTAGTTCACAAGGGCACAAAACCTAATGTGAATATGTTAGGCATATTACAACACTATAAAAAGGCCAAGTCAAGGGGACCTATTTCCATCATTATAGGCTTAAGGGATAAGGCTTTAAGGGTTGAGGGTTTAAGGGTTGAGGGTTGAGGGTTGAGGTTTTAAGGGTTGAGGGATTAGGGGTTGATGGTTTACGGTTTAAGGGTTTAAGCCTTGACAGATTAGGGTTTAAAGGTTGAGGGATTAGGATTTAAGGGTTGAGGGTTTTGAGATTAGGGTTTAAGGTATACTATTGAGGGTTGAGGTTTTAGGGTTTAAGGTTTAAGGGTTGAGGGTTGAGGCTTTAGGGATATGATTTAGGCTTGAGAGTTAATGGATTAGGGTTTAAGGGTTAAGGTTTTAAGGGTAAAGGTTTTAGGGTTTAAGAGTGGAGGTTTTAGGGGTTTACGGTTTAAGGGTTGAGGGTTAAGAGATTAGGGTGTAAGGTATAAGGTTGATGTATTAGGATTGAGGGTTTAATGTATAGGGAAGAGGGGTTGATGGTTGGGGTTTTAAGAGTTGAGGGCAGAAGGATTAGGGTTTATGGTTCAAGGTTGAGGTTTTAACATGTAGGTTTGAGGGATTAGGGTTGAGGGTTAAGGATTTAAGGTATAGGGTTAAGGGATTAGGGTTGAGTGTCTAATGTATAGGGTAGAGGGTTTAGGGTTTAAAGTTTGAGGGTTCAAGGATTAGGGTTGAGTGTATAATGTATAGGGTAGAGGGTTTATAGTTGAAGGTTCAGGGTTTAGAGATTAAGGGTTTAAATCTTGAGGGATTAAAGGTTTATGTTAATAGGGTTGAGAGATTAGGGTTGATGGTTTTATGTATAGGGTAGAGGGTTGAAAACTTAAGGGATTAAGGTTTTAAGTTATAGGGTCAAGGGATTAGGATTGAGGGTTTAATGTATAAAGTAGAGGGTAGAGGGTAGAGGGCTTAAGGGTTTAAGGGTCTAAGGGTTGAGGGTATAAGGTTGAGGGTTGAGGGTATATGGTTGAGGGATTAGGGTTGAGGGTCCAATGTATATGGTGGAGGTTTGAAAATTGAGGGTTGAGGGTTAAGGGATTAAGGGGTTGAGGTTTTGAGGGTATAGGATTGGCAATCCAATGTATATGGTAGAGGTTTGAGAATTGAGTGTTTAGGGTTTAATGTATAGGGTAGAGGGTTGATATTTTAAGGGATAAGGAATTAAGGGTTTAAAGGTTGAGGGATTAAGTGTTTAAGGGTTGAGGGATTAGGGTTGAGGGTTGAGGGATTAGGGTTGATGGTTGAGGGATTATGGGTGTATGGGTTGAGAGATTAAGGGTTTAAGGGTTAAGTTATTAGGGTTGAGGTTTGAGAGTATAGAGTTAAAGGTATAGGATTGAGGGTATACAGTTGAGGGATTAGGGTTCATGGATTAGGGTTAAGTATTGAGGGTATAGAGTAGATGGTTGAGAATTGAGGGTTGAGGGTTTAATGTATAAGGTAGAGGGTTGATGGATTAAGGGGGTTGAGGATTTAAGTGTTGAGGGTTTAATGTATGTTGGAAATGTGTCTCAACTTATTGGCTTGATCTTGGTAATATTGTGTTCTTTACCTTTTTGATCGGCTTGACTTTGGCCTATCGACAAGACCTTGTTTGTTGTTCCAATGATGGTTCCATGAGTCTTCATGTATTCACTTAGTTCTTCATCACTGAGATATTTCTTGGTCAGCGGGACTCCAAAGGTTTTCCTCACGATGACCTGATAGTTTGTGGTGTTGGTGGCTTGTTATTTCGGCATTAGATGGCTTTGTCCGTGGGACCCTAATGATAGTCCCAATGACAAAATAATCGTTATGTTATGGAAAATTGAAACCTCAAAGCTACGAGTCATGGATTGTGAAGTTCATAAAATATTTGATATTCTAACTTCATCAGTATGGAATCCTCATATGGGTGAGTGACAACTTGTTGTCTCACCAATATGTCGATACAAGGTAAGCTTTATTAAGAAGTAAAGTGGACATTGGCATGATTTTCTTCCATTGGTGGGAAATGATATGGTGTCTCCCCGATGTGACGATGGACTTGATCGATGATGTGCCATGAGGAGCTAATGTTGGTTTCATGATGAGTGATCGGTGGGACATGGTCTCTTGTCACATCGATACTCTGATGATGGTTAGTCTTGGCAGGTGTTTCACTGATCGGTGTGAATCAAACAGATTGGTGAGAGTTTGAAGCCTGTCTTAGCGATGACCCCATATTGTAGCCATTGTGTGACAATTTATAATTGCATACAAGAACTGAAACTATTGGTTTTTTTGTATGGTCTGGGATGCAGAATGATTGGTGTTCTCTCTAGAAAAGGTTGTAATGTAATATTCATTTATAATCATGGTCTGGGTTAGAATGAGAGTGTGTTCATTGAGAGAACAAGGTTGATAAGAGAAATGTTATGTTGCCTGAATTGACATTGTAATTTGACATTTAAGAATCACAAACTGTAACTTTGTATGTGGACTTCGTTCACTTTAATATGATGTTTTTTGCTTGGTCTGGTGGGTTTTTCTCATGTAAGGGTTTTCCCAAATTAAATTTGGTGTCCTTTTTGTGTTTGTGTTAATTATATTCTAATTTGTTATTCCTTTAATGTGCATCTCTAATGAACTGTAATTCGAAATTGAACCATATGTCTACATTCTCTTCTTAGAATTATAATTAGCAAAGTGTTTATGCACCTTTGCTTTCCTCACAAGTGGTATCAGAGCCTGGAAAGTTGTGTTATCCTTGTGGTTTGCACAAGTTTTTTATGCTAATTCTAAAGTGGGAGTCTATTACAGGAATCTGGTAATCTCGATTGTAGATTAAGATGGCAAGCACATCATGAAAGATTGAAATTGAGAAATTCAATGGTGTCAATTTTGAGCTATGGAAACTCAAAATGGAAGACTTGTTGGTTGATAAAGATCTATGTATTGCTATGTGTGAGACTAATCCTTCAGGCATGAAGCAAGAAGAATGGGACCTCACGAATAGAAAAGCTAAAGGGTTGATAAGACTCTTTCTTGCAGATTTTGTTCTCCTGAATGTTCATGAAGATAAGTCTGCATCTTCTTTGTAGAAAAAACTTGATGAAATTTATCAAGGCAAGTCCTTGGTGAAAAAGATATTCTTAAGGAATAATTTATACTCATTGGAAATGGAGGAAGGGGCATCTGTGGATGATCATCTGAATATGTTTAATATGCTCATTACTCAGTTAATATATGTAGGTGTAAAGATAGATGATGAGGATTGTTGTATACTTTTATTATGTTCTTTTGCCGACTCATGGGATCATTTAGTGATGGTGATTGGGAGCACAAAAACCAATTTCAAAATGGATGATGTTGTTGCTTCAGTGCTATTAGAAGAAATGTGAAGGAAATCTTCTAAGATAAAAAAAGAGCCTCTTATTGTTCGAGGCAGATTGAAGGAGAAAGGCAAGTAGAAGGACGATAAATCAAGATCAAAATTTGAAGGGAGATCAAAGTCTCTTGGAAAGACGTACAAGGTGAAATGTTAGAATTGTGGGCAACCTGGTCATGTCCGTAAGGATTGCAAAGAGGAGAAAAATAATTCTTCAGATAATGATTCTTCTCAAAGAAAAGTAGATGCCTTCATTGCAACTTTGTCTATTCAGGCATCAGATGATGTATGGGTAATTGAATCAGGAGCATCTTTTCACATGACATCTCACCTAGATTGGTTTATGAAATAAAAAAAGTATGATCGTGGAAAGGTGTACCTAGAAAGTGACTCATCTTTGGAAATCATTGGTCGTGGAAGAGTCACAATTCAATTTTCTCACAAAAGAATAAAATTAATTGATGGCATAATGCATATTCAAGGTCTGGCTTAAAATTTACTTTATGTAAGCAAGTTGAATGATGTTGGAGTGAAAGTTTCATTCTTGGATGGTGGTTGTAAGATGACTAGAGGCTCGATAGTGCTAGCAAGGGGTGATTGAGTTGGTACTCTATACAAGTTGGATGCACATGATGTTCAATGCAACTGTCTCTCTAAAAAGTCAAGCAAGGTTTCTCAAGTAGAGAAGGAGACCGAAGTTCCTCTAGGGGGTGAATTCTTTGGAGGTGAAACTTCCTGCACAAAAATACCATGCTTTGGCATCAAAGGCTCGGCCACATTGGTGAGAAAAGGCTTAAAATATTTGAAAACTAAAAACCTAGTTGAAGGGATTGATGACTGTAACCTTGAGTTTAATTTTTGTGAACATTGTATATATGGAAAACAACATTGTGTTTCATTTTATTCTAGCCCTCAAAAATCTTTTGGTGTTCTCGATTATATTCACTCTAATGTTTTTGGCCTAGTACATTTTCCTTTGTTGTCAAAATCAAGATATTATGTTTCTTTTATTGATGATTATTTGAGAAGGGAATCCATATAATTTCTAAAACGTAAATTAGAAGTGTTCAGTCAGTTTAAAGAGTTTACAAACTTGGTTGAAAATCATACTAGTAAAAAAATTAAATGCCCGAGGACAAACAATGGCAGTGAGTTTTGTTCTATAGATTTTGAAAGGTACTGCAAAGACCATGGAATAAAAAGGCATAAAATGACACCTTACACTCTGCACTAAATGGAGTTGGTGAAAGGTTGAACAAGATGCTGATGGAAAAGGTGAGAAGTATGCTAAGAAATGCTATTCTAGAGCATAAGTTATGGGCTGAGGTTGTGGCTACAACATGTTATTTAATAAATAGATCTCCCTCTTCAATAGTTGTTGATAAAATGCCTATGGAAGCTTGGTCTGGTAAGAATCCCTCTATAAGACATGTTAGCATCTTTAGTTCTGAGGCATATGCTTATGTGTTGAATGAGAAAATATCTAAGTTGGAAAATAAATTTGTAAAATGTATCTTCATTGGCTATGAAATTGGTGTGAAGGGATATAAGATTTGGAATCCTGTGACTGAAAAGGTTGTATACAAAAAAGTGTAATATTTCATGAGTTGAAACCTTCTTCACTAGATTTACAGTCAAAGATTAAAGAAGAAAACAAAGAAAAAGTAGTTGGAATTCCTTGAACCCTAAATAAAGAGGAACTAAAAAGTGTACCTAAAACTGAGGAGAGCTCAAGCAACTCTAAGAGTTCTAAAGAAGAAGAACCACAACCTCAGCCTCAGCCTATGTGGAGATCTAACTGTGAAAGGTGACAACCTGAGAGGTATGGTTTTTCCATGTTGGATGCAAATTGTGCCTATGCTTTGGTTACAAACAATGACGAGCCTAGGACTATGAAAGAGGCTGTAGAAATGTTTGCTTCAAATTCTTGGTTGGAAGCCATTAAAGAGGAAATGGCATTACTAGAGAAGAATGCAACCTAGGATTTGGTACCCTTTCTTAAAGGTTGAAAGCCTGTTGGATGTAAGTGGGTATTTAAGAGGAAAATTATTATGGATGGCAGTGTTGAAAAGTATTAAGATAGGTTGGTTGTGAAAGGCTTTTCCCAGGTAGAGGGAACTGATTATGACGAATTTTTTCCCCGTGTAGCCAGGCTGACATCTATTAGATTTCTTTTGTCACTTACAACATTGTATGACTTAGAGATTGAACAAATGGATGTGAAGACAATATTTCTTCATGTAGATCTTGAAGAAGAAATTTATATGTCCCAAACCAAGCACTTTGTGGAAAAAGGTAAAGAAAATATGGTTTGAAAGTTAAATAAATATTTGTATGGTTTAAAACAATCACCTAGAATGTTGTACCAAAAATTTTACACTTTTGTTTTGTCATTAGGATTTGTAAGATCAAAATTTGATCATTATGTATACTTCAAAACTAAAAATGATCAAGTTCTTATTATTTCCCTATATGTTGATGACATGTTGTTCATAGGAAATAGTAAGACTATGATTTTTGATCTAAAATCTTAGTTGTTTGCAAAGTTTGAAATGAAAGATCTTGGTGCAACAAGGTATATTCTGGGGATGGAATTCATAAGGGATAGAGGGAGAAGAAAGCTTTCGATCAGCTAGATTAAGTATATCATAATTGTCCTAGAGAGATTTGGCATGACTGATTGCAAGCAGCTAGTTGTTCTAGTGTTGCAGGGATCGAAATTATCTATTAATGATTCTCCAAAATCTCCTACTAAGATGGAGGACATGACAAGAGGGCCTTATGCACGTGCATTTGGTAGTTTAATGTATGAAATGTTTTTGTACAAGGCCAAACATTTCCCAAGTAGTTGGAGTTCTTATCCAATATATGGAAAATCTTGGGAGATCGCATTTGGATGTTGTGAAAAGAGTTTTTAGATATTTAAAAGGTACTTCTCAGTACACTTTGTGCTATCATGGTAACTTGGTTGGGTCACAGAGATCCATTAACATTCAAGGTTATTTTGATTCTGATTGGGCAGGGGACATTGGCAATAGATGATCTACCAGTGGATACATCTTCATGTTGAATAGTGGTGCAATTAGTTGGATGAGCAAGCAATAGGTTGTAGTGGCTTTATCTATTATGAAAGAAGACTATATGGCAGAAACACAAGCCTCCAAAGAAGCCATTTGGATCAAATGTTTGTGTTATAATACTGGGTTCAATGCAGGGAAAATTACCATTTGCTATGATATTTAGAGTGCTATCTGTTTGGTCAAAAAAACAACTTTCCATACCAGGATGAAACAAATTGATGTGCAATATCATTTTTTACGAGATATGGTTGAGGATGGAAAGGTTATTTTTGAGAAGGTGGATACTCTGAAATTTTTTGTAGATGTGTTAACAAAACTAGTGAGCATAGAAAAGTATAGGTGGTGTGCCAATTCGATGGGCCTTGGGGCCTATCACTTTCATTAATATTTGATTTTGGAAGAATCCAGTAAGTCTTTATCAAGTAGGAGCATGTTGGAAATGTGTCTCAACTTACTAGATTGATCTTGGTAGTGTTGTTTTCTTTACCTCTTTGATTGGCCTGACTTTGGCCTATCGGAGAGACCTTGTTCATTTCTCTAATGATGGTTCAATGAGTCTTCATGTATTCACTTAGTTCTTCATTGTCAAGTATTGCTTGGTCGACAGGACTCCAAAGGTTGTCCCCACAATGACCAAATATTTTGTGGTGTTTTTGGCTTGTTCTTTCAGCATGATATGGCTCTGTCGGTGGGACCCTAATGATAGTCCCAATGATAGACCAATCATGATGTCACAAAAAATTGAAACTTTGAAACTACGAGTCACTGGCTGTGAAGATTGTAAAATCTCTGATAGTCTGACTTCATCGATATGACATCCTCATATCGGTGAGTGACAACTTTTTGTCTCACTGATATACAGATACAAGGTAAACTTTATTAAGTAGTAAAGTGGACATTGACATGATTTTCTTCCATCGGTGGGAAATGATATGGTGTCTCCCTGATGTGATGATGGACTTGATCGATAGTGTGCCATGAGGAGCTCATGTCAATGTGATGATGAGTGATCGGTGGGACATGGTCTCTTGTCTCGTTGATACTCTAATGACTGTTAGTATTGGTAGGTGTTTCACTCATTGGTGTGACTCAAATAGATTGATGAGAGTTTGAAGCCTATTTTAGTGATGACTTGATATTGTAATTTATGTGTGATGGTTTACTATTACATGCATGAACTGAAATGGTTGGTTTCCCTGTATGATCTGGGATGTAGAACGGATGGTGTTCTCTTTGGAAAAGGTTGTAATGTAATATTCAATTGTAACTGTGATCTAGGTTAGAATGAGAGTGTGTTTGATGAGAGAATGAGGTTGATCAGAGAAATGTTATATTTCTTGAATTGATATTGTAATTTGACATCTAAGAAGCACAAACAATAAATTTGTATGTGGAATTTTTTCACTGTAATACAAAGTTTTTTGCTTGGCGTGGTGGGTTTTTCTCCCGTAAGGTTTTTCCCACATTAAATCTAGTGTCCTTCCTGTGTTTGTGTTAATTATGTTCTGATTTTTTATTCCTTTAATGTGCATCTCTAATGAACTATAATTTGAAATTGAACCAGAAGTATGCATTCTCTTCTTAGAATTAGCATTAGGAAAGTATTTTCATACCTCATCTTTCCTTACAATGTATAGGGTAGGAGATTGAGAATCGAGGGTTGATGGTTTAATGTATAGGGTAGAGGGTTGAGAGATTAAGGGTTTAAGGGTTGGGGGATTAAGGGTTTAAGGATTAAGATTTTAAGGGTTGAGGGATTAGGGTTGAGGATTAAGGGATTAGGGTTTTTGTTTGAGGGTTTAAGGTTTGAGGATTAAGGGTTTAAGGTTGAGGGATTAAGGGTTTAAGGTTTGAGGGATTAAGGGTTTATGGTTGAGGTTTTTAGGGTTGAGGGATTAAGGGTTTAAGGGTTGAGGGTATTAGGGTTTAAGGGTTGAGGGTATAGGGTAGAGGGAATAGGGTTGAGGATCCAATGTATAGGGTAGAGGGTTGAGGGATTAGGGTTTAAAGTTTGAGAGTTGAGGGATGAGGGTTGAGGATTTAAGGGATTAATATTTTAATGTTTAAGGGTATGGAGATGAGTGATTAGGGTTGAGGGTTGAGGGTATAGGGTTGAGGGGATAGGATTGAGGGACCAGGGTTTAGGGATTAGGGTTTAGGGTCTAATGTATAAAGTAGAGGGTTGAAAATTTGGGGTTTAAGGGTTTAAGGTATAAGGTCAATTGATTAGGGTTGAGGGTTTGATGTATATGAGAGAGGGTAGAGGGTTTAAGGATTTAAGGATTTAAGGGTTTTGGGTATAGGGTTGAGGGATTAGGCTTGACGATTGAGGATATAAGGTTGAGGGATTAAGGGTTTAATGGTTGAAGGCTAAGGGTATAGGATTGAGGGATTAGGGTTTAAGGTCCAATCTAGAGGGTAGAGGGTTGAGAATTAAGGTTAAAAATATTTTAACTCTTTATCACCCTACCCTAAAGTATGGGGTCACAACTTTGTTGTGATAAAATTTCAATAAAAATTTCATCTCTATCAATCAACTTCTTGCATCTTTTAGTGACCTTTTCAAATCCTTCTACACATTGTAGCAAAGTGCCACTCTCCCAATTCACTTGTTTTCTCGACTTCTCAAATATTTGAAATTGGAACTCTCAAAAAATTGTTAGAATAAGAGCTTTTAACTTTCTCCTTTCTTCATCACTCCATTTCCTAGTGAAATTAACATTCTCCTTCTAGTCTCTTATACTTTTCAAACAAATGGTATGCCTCCTTATGTTTCCCAATTGCATCCTTAATTAACTCCTCTCCTTGCCTCACCAAGGTCTCCATCCATTTTTATAATAAACCTAACTTGTGGTGAAGTGTTGCAATAGCATTACTTGCTCCTTAGACATAAGTACTAGATTTTGTGGCAATTTAGTCTATGCTTGATCAAATTGGGTTGACTTCATAAAACCTTCCAAGTAGGCAATTTTCTCCTTTATCCCTATTTTTTTCTATTTACTCTTTTGTACCTTGGTGACAATTGCTTCTAAATTTACTTTCATTTCCTCTAATTCCTATCTCCAGGATTAATATCTGACATTAATTGTTGTTACCCTATAATCCATAGGTGTTATCTCATGCTTGCTCTTGTCTCCTACCAGAGTAGCTATTTGGGGTGTTTTTCCTCCATTTGCATTCCTCTTCATGACATGCCTTTTCTTCACTCTACCTCTACATTTAGGGGTCTCTAATTATTGTATTAAACTTCTAGGATCTAGAGGCACTAGTTCCACCTCTAATGGCAGAGCCATTTCCCTAACTAGCCAACCAAATGCTTCTTCATTTTGTTCTACCTCTTCAACATTTATTTATTCTTTATTATTTGCATGTTTAGGAACATATACTCTTGAAATATCAACATTTCCTATCACACCTCCCGAAACTTGAACACCTTCAATCCTCACGGACATGGATTCTAGATTATCTTGATTTATCATTGTCTCTTCCTTGCCAAGACTTATATTTTTATTTCCTACCATGTGTTCAACATCGGTCTTAAGGGCATCGCTTTCCTATTGTTTTTAAACATTAGGATTCTCCTCATTTCTTACTTCACTTTCCAAAGTTTGTGAGGGATCCACATTTTCACTCTCAACCCAACCTTCTCTTGATTTCTGAGAAGTTTGTGGTTGCTCAACATGAATTTTACTTCTTCCTTGTGACTCTGACCTATAGTATCCCTTGTTTCACTTTCATCAAGTTTCTCAATGTTTCCCACCACTGGGGTGAGTCATCCTCTTATGAAATCTTCTTCTATTTCAATAGGATTTGACCTTGTATCTAGTACTTCTTCCACCACTAGCTACACCATGAGATATCCTTTAGATCATTTTTCTTCAAAAAAAATCATCATGGCACCTAGCTTTTCCCTCTATTCCTTAACTTCTTCATTTGGCTCAGAACTTTCCTCTTGAATTGTAGGAGTCCTTCCCATTGTTTGTTTCATTGTTTCTGTATTGACTGAAGGGGGAGAGGTGAATAATTCTACAACCTTTTGAGATGCATAGCTTCTCTTAGCATGATTTTGTGTCATCATTCTCATATCTCCATCAATGATAGTCTAAAATTTTGGCTTTATTGTGGAAGAAAATGTTGCCTTAGGCTTCACTATTACATTGGCATGATTGGGAACAATCTCTTTACGTTGGATAGCTGGTGTCACTATAAATTTTTGGCTTGAAGCATCAAGATTTCTCTCCTTAAAATTTCCATCTACCTCTTCTTTACTAACTTTTCTCTTATTTTGAATAGTCTCAACACACTTGGGTTCATCTTTTACTCTCTCTTTTTTCTTCATATTGGGTAGGTATGTGAGCTTTACGCCGGTTTATCTGAATGCTTTATTGTAACCAGGAATCCAGTGTTGAGTGTATGTCAACACTTGCTCATAAATCTCCTTAATAGTTACTATTTCCTTCTTTTCATAGTCTGGGTTTGGGATAGGCTCATCAAAAATCTCTTTTGTATTATAAATTGGATTCATACCTCTTTGTCATCTATATCCAATTTTTTAGGAATATCATTGAGTTCTAGAAGCCTTCTCTAATGTAATGACAACCTCTAGTATAATCGTTTCCTTACCTTATTCTCATCATCACAATTATGCCAAAAATCTTCTAAATCAGACACATGAGCATATTTTTTGCCTATTTGCCTAGCAAGATTTCCTTCTGGATCATAATTATTTCTATAGAGTGTAAAGAACTCTGGATTATACATCTTCAACTCTTCTTCACACATATCAGCCTATTTAGATGCATCAAATTTATAATTCCCAATTTTGATGGACAATTTGATAGAGCATTTCTTGCATGCTTGCGAGAAAAGGGAATGAGAAGGGTGTATTTGTCTCACCAATTCTAATAAATAAAAATTGTCCATTGGATACTTGGGTAGCATGAAGGGGTATCCTTTAAATCCTTCCACTATGATGTTTAGGTGAAAGTAGGAAATTGAATGTACCAACCCCAAACCAATTCAATGACACTTTTTGCCTCTATGGACAATCTTTTGGATTTTTAGCTTCCATTATTCTTACTAGATTCATAGAAAACACATTGTTAACCCTCTAATAATGCTCCTGGTATTGGTGAATAGTGATCTAGGGTACATGAGAATATATGAAATTATTCCCTAGTTCTTTTCCCAAGGTACCAACCTTTTTCAATCCTTGAATATTTTCCCTTAGGGCATAGGAATAAACGACATAAGAAGAAATAGAAAACCATAGAGTGTCTCAGAGTGTCATTAAATTTTCACATAACCTATCGCTAATGAAGCTTCCCTAGTGAATTGGTATAAGGCCTTCCATTATTTTTTCTATAAGCTCAATCATCCAAGGTTCAAATCTGCTAGTGTCTTTGAGTCCAACTATCTTTCTTAATAGGGTTATGATGTCTTGTACATCCTAAATAAATACATACCTTGGGATTGGTCTCGTTTTCTTAGGAATCTCCTCCTAGCACAATGTTGCATTAATAAATCTTCTATTCTATTCTTCTACACTTAGGTATTTCATTTGGCTAAATGTGGGGAGCCCAAATGTGTATACAATCCATTTTACAGAGAGGTCTACATAGAATCTTTGTTCCTTCTCAATGAATCTCTTATTTGGTTCATACCAATTCACACATTCCATTACTAGTTTAGGGGCTTCCATTGCTAGCAGAAACCCTCCTACCAAATGCGTTGGACCACTTGCAATAATGTTCTTTGCGCATTGAGAAGCTTTCTCTTATCAAATTTGTGTGATGAATATAATATCATTAAACCATCTTGGATGAGTTTCTGTAATTATCTTGCCAACCAATACAACCTGCAAAATAGGGTACTCAAATTCCTCATCTGGCTTCCTTCTAAAAGTGTTCATATTTTCCTATATTTCTTGCATTATTAGCAGATATGTGCCTTGCGTGCGAGTAAGGGTTAAATGTAACCATTCATTTTCAATAATTCATAAAACTTTTAATTTTCAATTAGGATAAATTTATTTTAAAATAATCGACATTTTAATTGCCAAACTAGAGGAAACACCATTTATCTTGAGACATGCATGCATAGAAAAAATAACATAATTTTAGTTATTCGAAGCATACCTAGTTTTTTTTATGATAAAATTTTATTTTTGAATGCAACCTCAAAATCCTTCATAGTTGTGTTATTTAGCTTCTTGAGGTTTACCTTTCTTTATGTGTCTCAATCTTGGTTTTAATTCTTCAATGTTCTTATAGGTGAATAGTATGGCACAAGGTAGTGTTATGAAAGAAAATACATGATCGAAGTGGTTCCAAGTATATGTGTTGTTTTCCACCTTCATTAATTTTCTTTCCCTGAATAAAGGTGCAATCATGGTGGATTAGGGTTCAAATCATGAACACCTTGGTTTTTGCATAGGGCCCACCATTAGAGAAGAATACGGCCCAAAACGCTCACATGGCACACTTACATGTCACTTCAATTCTTACTAGGAACATTCTTTATAAGCAAGGCCACCTTGGATAATTAACAATTCAAAATCAAAAGAGGTTTGAATCATCTAGTAGCAAACCTTGAAAATATTATCGGGAGCCAAGACTTTTACCCTAAGGGTACATGATAATTGGGTACAAAGTGTAGTGTAGTAAAATGCATACCCTTCCATTTTCACACTTTTTTGAGACCACCTTGCTTTATTTATCCCTATTTATGTTTTAATTGGTCCTATTTTGCATCTACAAGCCTTATCAATTATATCTTTTTCAGGTGAATTCCGACATTCTCCAATACATAAATGATGATTTGATGTTTATGTTTGAGTGTCCCTAATTTTTGGGTCTAGACTAAAATTCCACCTAGGGTTTCTTTGTCCCCAAAAGGTCTTGGGACCCTAACTTTGAGGCATCTTAATTGGGCCCCTTTTTGGTGTCTATGCGCCAAGTTTCATACCTTGGGACTAAGACACCACCTAGGGCATCTTAGTCACCCTTAAGGTATTTTTGGGATTTAATTTCAAATCTTGGTGGGATTTAGCCTCCTTTATTTAAGGAATTCATATAATGGCTTGGTGTGATATAATTTCAGGATATTAAGCATAGATAAGTATAAATACAAGGTTCATTCACTCATTTTCAACCAAGTCTTTTGTGAGAAAATTCCTAATAGAAAATTCCCTTCACAAGAGAATTCAAGAGAATTCTATCAAAGATTTGGAGTCATTGTTGAGATTCAAGCATCATATCAAAGATCTTCTTGCATCATGTGTGTTGTTGTGCTAACATTTGTGATGTAGGGTTTGTGATTCCGTAAAGTGTTTCAATCAAGATCACTATCATTCAATCAAGAGTTGAGAACCACATCCATTGCAACCATTTCACACAAGTTTGTAGAATTTACAACAAGGGTTTGGTGAGTTGTAGAATTGTATGTTGTTCATTTATATTTTCCCTTCATTATTCTATTGTATTTCAAGGTTTAATTACCAAGGGGTTTGACCAAGGAAAAATCCCATTCACTAACAATCAAATTTTTTTTCCTCTCTTGCATGTTTGTGATTGTAGATTTAGGTTGAAGACTTGAAGATCATTTGGAGTGAAAAGTTACAAAGTTGCAAAGTTGCATTGCAAAGTTTTTATCTTCACGGAAACTCGCCTACAAGCCTGATTTGAAAGTTTCAAAACCTAAGATCGGAGAAGAAGGAAGTGCAAACCTTAGACCTCAGGACCACATTCATAGATTTCAAAAATTCCAGACAGGACTAAGTCGCTACCTCAAGAATCTTAGTCCTCCTGAACATATTTTTAATAAATTATTTCAGATCCAGTTCTAGGATCGAAAGATTCTGCACCTTCCCTGAAAATAGAAATGGGACTAAGACAACAATAAGGGTGTCTTTTTCCTCCATAGCATATTTTGACAATGTCTTTGCATTTCCAAAATACTTGTTACATCTCTAGACTTCCCAAGTACATACATACTAACTCCCTATTGCATAATTTCATCATTTGCATCTTTCATTTAGCTTGCATAACTAGGTTCTATCAGTTAACTATTTATTTATCTTTTCCAAGTATTTTCCTTGTGGTGAATGCCTAAAATCTTAGAGAACCCCCTCCTAGGTCCTCCTTATTAAGAATTGACTCACCTTGTGAGGTTGTTATTCAATCCATTTGGGACTCCTATGACATTATTGAGTGATTTGTTGGAGAAAAGGGTGACATTATACTTAATCACTTTTCACCATCAAAAGTTTTTGTGAACCCAACATGAACCTGACCTTGTTGAGCATTCATTTTCTGATTTGGAGTCCATAAAATTCTTAGATCTAGATTTAATTCATTGCATCTTGCATTAGTGAAAGTGCATCTAGGGTTTCTTTCATTTTGCATTAGTGAAATTGCATCTAGGGTTTTTTATATTTGCATTAGTGAAAGTGCATATAGTTTGCATTTTTTCTTTCTTGCATCATTTCATTTCATTCAAACAACTGAAAAGTGCTTTTTCAATTGCTTGTTACAAGTTACTTTTCCTTGCATTTATTTGCATATTTTCCTATTTCCAAACATTAGCTCACTGAATAGGCAACCTGTAAAAATTGTAGACAACTCAGAACTTGCTATTTTTTTGAACAAAACCTCTACTAGTACTAAAACGCCCTTCCTAGCATCTTAGTCCCTCTCAAAGTTCTTAGCTCAAAACCCTCAATTTGCTATTTTTTGTCTCTTTCAGTCCCCAGAACTTCAAAATCTCATCAAGATGAACAAGATGCCCTTCCTAGCATTTTATTCCTTATTGACTTTGACTTTGCAATTTTCAAGATGAGAAATTGTTGTTTTGTGCTTCTGTTGACTACCTTCAATTTTCTATTTCAATTTGCATATTTTTTCCAATTTCTTTTATTTCAAGTGTAATTGCAAGCATAGGATATTGTGCTCATTGTAATTTCTTACGTTTATACCTTGTATGAGTTGTAGTACTTGGTGTCCTACTACTAATACTATGGCTAGATGAAGTGTGAGACTCATTGCATCCTATGATAAAATACTCATTGTGGATCTTAGGTTATCAAGCTCTCTTACTTATAGTGTTTCTATTAGTTCACCAGGTATGGACCATACCTTTGATACCTCTTTTCCTATTCCTACCTTACCTACAAGTACTATGCCAAGTGTTCAAACAATGGTTGATCATATCCCTCAAGAAAACATAATAAAAATGCATGAAGATCTAGCACATTTACAAGATAGCATGAGTACTGAAAACATTTCAAACAGTGTTATACCTGCCATAGATAGTATTTATCACATGATGGAAAGTGATGAAGGTTTGGAATTTGTGCGTAATATAGCTCAAATCTTTGGAAAAAACCTTCTTTCCAAAACTAATGGTTCTCAAGCTTCAAACAATATGCAAAGTCAAGGAGGAAATCAAACTCCTCCCTCTTGAACCATAACCTCAATTTTCACCTATACCAATCCTCAAGTGACCACCACGATGCAACCAACTAGTAGCATCCTTCCTACCTTGAACATTTCCACTAGTGCTCCTTATACCTATGTGGAATCTAATCTTATATCTCCTCCCATAAGAAATTCATTCATTGGTCCCTCCAACACATACACACCACCACCGTATTCACCTCCATTGCACACAACAAGCAATGATCCTATCATTGACCACCTTTTACAAAGCCTTTCATCCATTCAATGTAAATTTTCCACCATAAATCAAAATCAAAATGGACCACCTTCATACTATGTCAAAAGTAACCCATTATCCTTGGAGATATTAAGAACTCTGGTGCCACAAGGTATAGAGATCCCTAGATTTGATAAATATGGAGGAAAGGGAGATCCTGCTAATCATGTTAATTCCTTTACTACTTTATGTAGTGAATTTATCCTTGAGGACAAACTTTTGGCTAAACTTTTTCCTTGATCCTTGAAAGACGTTTCCTTGAACTGGTTTTTTGCATTACCAAATAACTCAATCCATTCATTTAATGAACTTGTTGAGGCCCTTTATTAACCATTTCCAATTGCATATGGTTCCTAAAATGACATTAGCTGATTTGATGAGATGCAAGCAAAATGAGGGTGAAAAAGTCACTGACTTTATTTCACACTACCAATCACTTTATTTACAAATCAGTGTGAAGATTCTTGATTCTCACCTTCAAAATATGTTTGTAGAAAACTTACAAATAAATATCAGAGACAAGATCACCATGATGAAATTCCCTTCCTTCATACATTTATGCACTGCCCTTCGAGACTATCAAAATTTTGTAGGTAGTAGTGAACCAAAAATCATCTCTACCTATCTTGAAAATTCTAAAGATTTAGACCAAAACACCTACCATCCTTTTAGAAGACAAAATAAAAGTTTTATTCAACTAACTTCCACTTACCAACCTACCCAACCAGCTGATACCCAAGTTGTTTCTATAAAGAAGAGTAATCCTTATATCTTTGGGGATGCACAAAGATAATTTACCCTCTTACCCGACACACTTCACAACATTACGACCTAGCTATTAAAAAAAAATGATTACCCTACCTCTCGTCTGACCCCTTGACCCTAGCAAGCCATTACCTCTGAGCTTTAGACACAATTCCTATTGTGCCTATCACCATAAAAAAGGACATGATACATAACATTGCAAGTGTCTTAAACATCTTGTGCAGGACCTCATTAATTCTAATCATATCCTAATTAGAAGTGTGAATGAAAAAGGTAATAAGTTTGTAGCTCCTCCCAACCAAAACTTTCAAATCTTCACCAATCCCATGCCCAATCACAATATTTCATTTGTTAAGGCTAGTGAAACTAAGCCCGATGTGATGAATGTTGACACAGATGATGAGAAAATGAACAATAATGTTCACAAAGTCCTATGGATGATGATGATGAAAAAATTCATATGGGTACTAATGAAAAAATTCCTATTAATACAATGATAGGAGTGATTGACATCGAGCCTCATCAATTGCAAACCATTGAAATTACTTTTTCTTCAAAATATATAATCAAACATGCACCTGATGGTCCTCTTTACATAGCCAAAAAATCAATAACAAACCCACTCTTGGGATTTTAATTGATCTCTTATGTGGAGAGAATGTGATCATAGAATAATTCTTATATGTGCATGAACTTACTCAAGATAGATATGATAAACTAAAAGCATGGATTAAAACACATTATGGTTTTTCTCGTGCTATGATGGGCTCAATCAAACTACCTTTACAAGTAGGACCGAAGAAATTAAATGTGTCATTATCTATCATATCTAATTCAGAAAAATTTCATGTGAAGTTAGGCTAAAAATGGCTTCCCTCCATGAATGTGGTCCCATATGTTGTCCACAAGTGCTTAAACTTTCCATTCGACAATGAAATATCACTGTAAATGATAACTTAGCTTTAGACCTCTGTCTTCCCATGGAATTTTTTTCTTAGATTATTTTTGGCCTGAGCCCATGGAACCTATTAGACCTCATGAGGACTTCCTTTCCCTATCCTACCAAATATTCAAACAAAAATGCGTAACCAAACTATCTCTTGAAAACTTAACTCCACCTATAATCGAACTACCACCTATGCTTGAATATACACCACCTAAAGAAATCAAAATTAAACCTCAAGCTCTTCCAACAAACTAAGACTCATCCATAAAAATTTCCTTTCCTATTTCCTATTAAAGGCCTAGAGAAAACCAAACAAGTCCTAATCCACCTCCTAAGGAAATTTATAAAGCCAAAGAGAAAGTGGTTTCAAACAACCTTCTATAGTTTCTTCCATTCTTCCTTTACAAGGAGAAAAGGGGCCTATGGTTGAAAAACCTTCTCTTACACAAACAAAACTTGAAAATCTTAATAAAAGAAATTGAAATTCTAGAGAGTGTAGGCATAGATGTTGTGCTATTTCTCAAAAAATGAATGAAGAAAACAACATTGAAAATCAATATCCAAACTTGACATAATCAATAACTGATGAGCCTCCTCCATTACCAAAATAAATAGATCCTATGTTTCCAGCATAAAAAGGACTAAAACATTCTACGGCTATTATCATTTTTCCTCCTATTGTGGTTAAACTAGATGATGGTGAGGAAATGGATTAAATTGATGAGCAAGTGCATAATGAGTTGAATTTTTTATTTTCCTCTTCCATGAGATTAAACAATAACAACCGTGGTGATCCTCCTAAACCAAGTGATTCACCATGTGTTGAAATTGGTGATTCTTCTAGTACAACACTTGTTGTTATCCCTCTCGCTAGTGATCTACATTCCACATATACTGAACAATATTGGGATGTAGATGACCTACTAGATGGTTGATTTGCATGTGCTTTGCTAGTCTTTTTTATTTTCTTTCTTTTTTCTTTCTTTTTTGTGATTGCATGTTTGTATTGTGATCCCCTGTGATGTTCTATTTGGTGTGTCTCTCTCTATGTGCATTCCTCTATTTGTACCTTCATTCTTCCACATGTCATAAACTTTTTTCCTTTTTCAATTTCACTTTTCTCTTGTGTTTTCCTTTTGGGGATGATGCAAGACGTCAAGACACCCTATGTCTCTTCCATGTTGACCCAAAAGATTATTCATTATCTTTTATTTTCCTTTCCTTTTTTTCTTGTGTTTTCCTTTTGGGGATGATGCAAGGCATTGAGAAAAACTATGTCTCTTCCATGTCGATACAAAATATTTTTTATCATATTTTCTTTTTCTTTCATTTTTGTCTTGTGTTTTCCTTTTGGGGATGACACAAGGCGTCAAGACACCCTATGTCTCTTCCATGTTGACCCAAAAGGTTTTTCTTCTGATTTTTCTCTCTGTGTCATTCTTCGAATTCTATGTGTAATTGGGGAATGACTACATTTCTAAGCTCTCTAATATTATTGCAGAAAAGATAGATATTGACCTCGAATCCATAGATCCGTTATGTGTTTCTGGGGGGAAACCCTCTTTTCCTTTTTCATTTTTGGCTACTTTAAAGTAATTTCTCACAGTATGGTGTTAGAAATTTATTTAAAGTGGGGGCATACATTGGCATTATTTTGGAATGATTTCATGTTCCTTGTGTGATTTCCTTTCTTCTTGCAATGCATCCTTCTCTTGGTTGTGTGATTGGGTTTGACTTCCTTTGAGAGCGCGATATTTCCTTGTCCTCTCTTGGAGACATTAGGCTTGCAATGTTCCCTAAGATGAGATATTTTACACTTGTCCTCTCTTGGAAACAAGATGAAACCTTTTGCACTTTTCCTCTCTTGGAAACATTAGGTATGATGTTCCCTAGGATGAGACCTTGTATTTATCCTCTTTCAGAGATGTTAAGCATGTTGACCCCTAAGATCATGACCTCACATGAACTAAGTGAAATCCATTTGAACATCCCTATTTCTTGTTACATTTTATTTTTGTGCCTTATTAAATTCATGGAGATATGGCTTTGATATGGTCCCTTGGGGCTCACCTAGTGAACAACTAGCTTCACTAGCCCTTGTGAGCATGTGTTCTTGTGCCTTATTAAAGTCATGGAAGTATGGCTTTGATATGGTCCCTTGGGGCTCACCTAGTGATCAAATAGCTTCACTAGTCCTTGTGAGCATGCATTTTATTTTGTACTTATCATAGTCATGGGGGTATGACGTTGGAATGGACTTCCTAGGGCTCACCTAGTGAACAACTAGCTTCACTTGCCCTTATGAGAATGTTTTTTGTTTGCATAGTGGACAACACGTTCCACTTATAAACTTTCTTTTTGGAAAAACAACCTAGACCCGATCCACCGTGTTGGATGACCATTCGAAGGTTGATCCGTTGCATTTTTCCTTTTTCCTTTTTCTTTTTTCTTTTTTCTATCTTTCATGGTTTATGTTTGTGATCTGATTATGGCTTCATATATAATATGCAAGCATGTTCCATTGTGCATATGTTGGTTTTCCATAGGATCTTGGTCTTGGGGGCTTGGTCACCCTCTTGATTATTATCATCCTATCTCACTAACATTTTTACATTTGAACCCCTCTTGGTTGTGTTGTTGTCTACTTTAGTGTCAGTTTGAAGCAAGTTCATCCTCTCAATAAAGTGGGGGCTAAATGTAGTCTAGTAAAATGCATACCCTTGCAATTTTGCACTTGTTTGGGCCTACCTTGCTTTATTTATCCCTATTTATGTCTTAATTGTTCCTATTTTCCATCTACAAGCCCTATGAATTGTATCTTTTTCTAGCTAATCTTGACATTCTCCAATGCATAAATGATGAATTGATGTTTTTGTCTGAGTGTCCCTGATTTTTCAGTCAAGACTAAAATGCCACCTAGGGCGTCTTTGTCCCCCAAAGGTCTTGGGATCCTAATTTTGAGGCATCTTAATTGGGCCCCTTTTTGGTGTTTGTGCCCCAAGTTTCATACCTTGGGACTAAGATGCCACCTAGGGCATCTTAGTCCCCCTTAAGGTATTTTCAAGATTTAATTTCAAATGTTGGTAGCATTTAGCCTGCTTTATTAATAATGAATTCATATGTCGGCTTAGTGTGATGTAATTTCAGGATTTTAAGCATAGATAAGTATAAATACAAGGTTCATTCACTCATTTTAGACCAAGTTTCTTGTGAGAACATTCCTAATAGAAAATTGAGTTCACAAGAGCATTCAAGAGCATTCTATCAAGAATTTTGAGCTATTGTCAAGATTCAAGCATCATATCAAGGATCTTATTGCATCATGTGTGTTGTTGTGCTAACATTTGTGATGTACGGTTTGTGATTCAAGAAAGTGTTTCAATCAAGTTCAATATCATTCAAGAAAGAGTCAAGAACCACATCCATTGTAGCCATTTCACATAATTTTGTAGACTTTAGAACAAGGGTTTGGTGAGTTGTAGCATTGCATGTTGTTCGTTCTTCATTTCCCTTAATTATTCTATTTTAGTTTAAGGTTTAATTACCAACAAGGGGTTGGACCAAGGCAAACCCCCATTCACTAACAATAAACAAGTTTTTCCTCTCTTACATGTTTGTGATTGTAGATTTAGGCTGAAGACTTAAAGATCATTTGGAGTGTAAAGTTGCATTGGAAAGTTTTCATCTTCATAGAAACTCACCTATAGGCCAGATTAAAAAGTTTTAGAACCTTATATCAGAGAAGAAGGAAGTGTAGACCTTAGACCTCGAGACCATATTTAGAGATTTCAAATATTCTAGACGAGACTAAGTCACCACCTAGGGCATCTTAGTCCTCCCGAACATACTTTTAAGAACTTATTTTAGATCTAGTTCCAGCATCCGAAGATTTTGCATCTACCCCGAAAAATAGCAATGGCACTAAGACATTATTAAGGGCATCTTTGTCCTCCATAGCATATTTTGACAACTTCTTTGCATTTCTCGAATCCTTGTTACATCTCTAGACTTCCTAGGTACATACATACTAACTCCCTGTTGCAAAATTTCATCATTTGCATCTTTTATTTAGCTTGCATAACTAGGTTTTGTGAGTCCAATGTTTATTTTTCTTTTCCAAGCATTTGCTTGGTGGTGAAACCCTAAAATCTTAGAGACCCCCTCCTAGGTCCTCCTTATTAAGAATTGACTCACCTTATGAGGTTGTTAGTCAATCCAATTGGGAATCCTAGGATATTATTAAGAATTTTTTTGGAGAAAAGGGTGACATGGTACATCATCACTTTTCACCATCAAACACAAAGGAAGACTCAAAACTGGGTTCAAGTGGGACCAAATTGATTTAAAACATATTTAAAACAAAACCTCTAGTTTCTGGTCTCTAGCTTTAAAGAAAAGAAAAGGCCACCACCATGCCAACCAACAAAGAAAAGGGGAACGCACACAATAGGATAAATAATGTGGGTGACAACCCACCAGACACGAATTATCGCTCGGGAAAAAGAAAAACTTACCACATCAACTCCCAAGACTCGAGGGTCCAATAAATTAATAAGACCAGGAAAATATTTTGCAACATTCCAAGTCTAGTTAAGATAAGAACTTAGGAAGGGACATGGAAAGCTGAAACAAAACTTCCCATTTTACCATTTCCTCCAAATTAAAAGCAACACTCCAAAACAAGGAAAAACAAAGGAAAGAAAAAAAACAGCAAGAAAAGGGGGTCCACATTTTTCCAAAGAGCAAAATGGGGCATGTTGTGAGACCACACCACATTATCCTTAGAGAAATGTATTAAATAAGGCTTTTGGATGAAAAATAGGACCAAATAAGACATAAGGAAGCCCAATTTTAGTAGAGAGGGTCCAAACAAGTGTGAAAATGTAAGGGGTTAGATTTTTATACACTACAATAAAATTATTGTTTGATCTTGCAAACTTTGGTGGAAAGACTTGAAATGGTATCCTAATACATAATTTTGGAATTGTAATCCTCATATAGGCTAGTCTTAGATTTTACATTTATCTACAATCCCTATTTCAAACTAGATATGACTTCTATAATCTCTATTATTTGTTTGGAAATGAAGATCCCACATCATTTAGTTAACCATGCTTGAGACAAAGTCCATTTATTTTTTCTAGTGTATTATTTTCTAAGGCCTTCTCATTAGTTCTAGGTTAACCCAATTTAGAATTTCTAATCCTTGGTGTCATTTTATCATAATTAGGAGTCTCTCAAACATATTTTTTATTTTTTTCCTACATCTCAACTTTTCTAGACCTAAATTAATGATTTCTTGAAGCTTCTTCAACCTAAGCTATTTTCTTGGTATATGGTGTTATAAAGGGATTATGATAGAATCCCTTCTATACAGACTAAAATTTGGTATTATTTCTAAGTGGATATTCTCTTTTAGTATTTGGAAATATAAAAATTATATATATAATTCTCTAATTATAATTTATTGCTTTATTATAAATTCATCATATTTCATAATATTTTCATGAAAATTTAATTGTAAGAACACAAATTTACAATTCAAGTTACTTGTAGGACTTGGTATTGCATGATTGGGTAATTTCCCATGTGTTTTAGTCATAGTTCCTATAACTCTCACCTTTATTAGAGGTAATTTTCTATTTTATAAGTATTGTAAAGGAGGTGTCCTGTCGACTCATGAAAACTAAGATAATCATTCTCGAGCCTCTCCACCTCCTTTAAGAATAAATCACTCATTTTGGGTGGTTGTAGCCCACTCACAACTATTCTACATCTCCCCTATCTTTTGTTGGTGGTACTATAGGAAAGCTAGACTTTGACAAGTTTCCCTAGTTGGCTAATGATATTTCAACTATTTGAGTTGCTATTGAAGATAAATAAAATGATAATGATGGTTGGGACCCTCCAATGGAAACTTAGAACTTATCTCATGAATGAGGCATTATTCATTACTAAGGTACAACTCTCTTTGCTACTATAGTCACTTCTTAGTAGAATTTTATAGTTATGTTATTGTCATATAGTTCTAGGTTGTAGCCCTACTTGAAATTTTGGGGTGTAACTATTTTTAGCCACTTTATTTTGTGAACATGTGTAAAATATATCTTTTACTTAGTAATATATGTATTATCATAATAAAAATCATAAAAATAGAAAATAATTAGTTCCTTTTCTCCTTCATGTAGAAGAAACTTTAGACATAGTTCCTCAAGTGTAGAATTAAACATAACAATGCAAGTGAAAAAACACTCACAACAAATTCCTCAACATTGAAAAAAATAGCAATGAATTATACTAAAGCATCAATTCCCTACATTACAACATTTGAAGGCATCAAATTAAATATTACTCATTTTTCACAATATAATTCACACTTGTGGCATTTCATTACTATGTTTCTAGGAGTGAGGATAGATTACGTGGAAAAAGTCAAAGTAAGCTAGAGGAGTTATTGCCACCCTATACCAACTAAGATTGTTGCAGAGTAAGTGATTTTAAAAACAACTAGAATAGAGGAAAAACATATGTTTTCCTTTGAATTAGAGGACCTTAAAATTCCTTTTAGTCTAGAAAGAATATATGAAAATATTACCATTAATAAATCTTACCATGAAATTAATATTTACAAATAAAATTATTATACAATATGCAACTATCATTTTATAGTTGAATAAAAAATCCAAATCTATAGGGAACTCTTTCATCTTGAAGAGAAACCCCATTTGGGAATCGACATAAAATAAATTATCTTTGTCACTCTAGAATGAGGCAAGGTACACAAAGATGGTTCCTACACTAAAATTTTGAGGATAGTAATGTGCCAATTTAAATATTTTAATAATTATAGAAAGAAAAAATATAAACATAAAATAAATGTTATACCATAAAATAGGCATACATAAGGAAACCCTTTTGGGAGAAAGCCTCCACAATCTGAAGTAGTCCACTATATTATTTATTAAATAACAAAGTTACAATACACTTGAGAGTAATCCTTCACATAAGTATCATCAACAAGAGATCTAGAGGAATTCTAATATTTTAATAATATCTATGAAATTATATATGCAACATCTATCTTAAGCACCCAGAGATATAAATGAGACCATCAAATAATAATTTGTAATCTACGAGCTAAAGCCACCCAAAAAATTGCACTCAAATCCTAAATCTCAAGGTGAGTCCATAGACTAAAAATACCATCTTCTTTCCACCTAACATAATCTTATTATAATGCACTCATTCAATTGATCATTTTATTTGGATTTCATTATCTCAAACCAAAAGATGTTTTATTATGTGACATAACATGCATCAAAAAATGGTCAATTAGTGAAACTCAGTCTTACAACTCTTTTGTGTTTAACATCATCAATACATTTTTATTTCAAAAACATGTACTAGTAGTTAAAAAATTCAAATTAAATAAGAGCCTACCAACTATAAATTCATTTAAAAATACACACCAAACCGTACAACAATTATTTAAGCCTTTTAAAATTCTAGCTTTTTCCCAAAATAATTATTAATTCATCCAGAAATTCCTTAGACATAATTTATGCTGTATGAGACATTCAACATGCACTTCGAACTCTATAGAATGAATCTAGACATTACATTATACAGCCATACACTTCTAGATGTATAGGTGAATATGTGTACCCTTCTCAGCCAGAAGGTACCAAATTATAGAAAGACATAGAAAAGCTATCATGTCACTACGTATTCACTCACTCCAACATAGATCCAAGTCATTTCTACCGATTAATTTCTATACGTATGCCATCCCAAATCTTTTTTGGTATTAACAAATGATTAATATTTGGTATACTTAAAACAATCGTAGTACCCCAGAAACTATGTGCTGATTTTGATGTCCAAGATGCGTCGAATTATCTACGGTTTTTTTTAAAGAGTACGGACTGGCATGGACTTGATTTGCATATAAATATAAATGGATGCAAAGATAAACCCAAATCCTATACGTTTCTTTTTGTACCTCTTCTCCAATAAGTCAAATTGTCATTCTTTTCTCCTAAAGTAGAACTCCACCATTACATCTAGATGTGTCTCTGCTTGACTTGACTCTCAACTTTCCCATAATCAAAATCAACGCCCATTATTTTCATGCAGACTCATTCAACATCGTGCAAGTCAAGAGGGGTGGCTACAAATTCCTAAATCTCCAAAAAGATATGGTCACCCTTCACACAAAAAGTTTATTCTATGAGATAGTATTAAAATAAACATTTTTTTATTTGTATGTTGAATTCTGATAATAATATTATTATTTTTTATCATATAAAATGATTATATATATTCTACAAAATTGATTACAAAGAATTGTAAATATGATATTATTTATTAGTATCTTTTTTTACCACTAGATTGTCAAGATTAGTAGAGAATGCAAGAAAATAATGGCTATTGATTTAGATCGTTACAATCTACTTTATTTTTTCTCTAAGAAAAGATTTTATTCATTTATCTGGGGACATCAAATTTGTAGTGACACTTCTTAACTTTCATGGTGTTAAAAGATTAGGGAATTGTCTTCACAACAATTAATCATGTGTAGGACCATTGTATCTCATCCTTTGCAACACTCGTCAACCTACCTTACCTGTCATTTTATTTTATTCTATTCTATTTTATTTCATGCTACGACTTGTTGGAGTTAGAATAGATTAGGTAGTGTAGGTCATAAGGGGAGTAAAAGCAACCATGGATGTTTTAGAAAAGATACAAGTGGTAGAGTATATGAAAGAGCATGTAATTGAGAAGAAGAAAGAGTTGATGCAATAGGCTAAAAGGTGAAAAATGCAAATAAAAATAGGTGGCAGTAAGAAAAATAAGTTTGATAAGATTTATCTCTAGTATGTGAAAGGAATAAGGATAGCAAGTTTTTTTAGAATTTTAGAATCCCATGACTTAATAGGTTAACTAATAAAAGTGGAGGAATACTTATAGTATTATGAGGTAGAAGATTTTAGAATAGTTAAAGTTCCTCAAGCAAATTTGAAATGGCATGCAACACTTTGGTGGAATAAGATACATAGTTTTATATTATTTTGATGTGTTGGATAGACACAGAGACTGAGAGGAGGGGCTGGTGAATCGGTCTTATCAAAAACTCTCTGGAACTTGGAAACTCTTTAAGCACTATACAACCCTCTTTATCAAATCAAAACTTTTAAATAGAGTAGTAACAAAGAAGGAAATAGCGATTTGAATCTTCAACAACTTCAACAAACCTTAGAACCGAAAGATATAGCAATTCTACTTCTAATGAAACAATCAGCAAAGAACACACATGGATAGGAGAACACAAAATTTATGTGGAAAACCTAATGAGGGAAAAACCATGTTGAGAGTTAACTCACAATATAAGCATTCACTACCAAAAAGAAATTGCAAACAAAGGCTCATTGCCTCAGCACAAGGTACAAAGGACTTGTTGAACTGAAGCAAATACAACTTCAGGAGCAAGAAATAAGGACCTGATGAGATTCCTTATCTCAGATAAGGATACAAAGATTTAGATAAAGATTACAATAATTGTCAATGCAACACCCTATTGACTAAGGTGTTGTAGCACATCTGATCTTTCGTCTTCACAATGTAGCACTTACTCTATTGGATATTCAATATATTCCGCATACTTGATTACACTTGTACACTTCTCCATCTTGTTGCATCTAAAATGACCCTTCATTTATATCCACTACAACACTTCAAAACATCAATTAGGTCATCCAAGGAGAAGATAATAAATGAATTTGACAAATCAACCACCAAAACATAATACAATCCTATCTTGAAGATAGAGAGGACCAAAAAAAAAATTAATACATATTTCAATGTGATCCAAAACAATTCACACACTAGCACACATCAATCTAAGTTAGCGCCAAGAGAAATGTGTAGATGAAATCTAAAGCATATAACTAATCAACTCAAAACATTCTTCCAATTGAATTTAATCAAGGCGATTCTAACCAAGATAGGCCAGGACCGAGATCTAACTTAACACATATTCAATTGCTAGCACATACCCCCAATCATACAGTGCATGAAAAAAAACAAACCTTGTCAACCACATATCCAAAAACAAACTAGAAACCCAACACAATACACAATGCAATATCAAAGCGGCCAATCAACATCATGTGGATCACATGGGGATGCTCTATGAACATCCAAATTTTTTTTTAAGAACTTCCTCGAAACTGTCATGCCATCAATAACCACCATAGACTAAGAAGGAACAAAACACTTCATCCAAGAAGCACATAACACATGATCAAAAGATGTAACATTATCATATCAACTCGCAGACCACTTCATTACATGGAATTAGGACCGAGACACTGCATAGATGTTGAGAAATCATTTACCAAGCCATGGGAGTAGAGACGTCAATGTGGAGAAATACAAAGAATTTACGAGATCAGTTAAGATAACCAACAACACTACCAACCTTGTATAATTCACAACAATCTCCTCGAAAATACTGATGACTTGAAAAGCTAGGAGTGCAACATCCACATAACATTGAATTTGAATCCAAAACCGCAAGGTGATATCTTCAATAGTAGAGGAATGTTGAGCATTCTCCCAAACAAACTTCAATACAACCTCCAAGAATAGAACCACTTAAGCAACTTGTGGAAGCCAAAACTTTCTTTCAGCAAAACATACTTCATCAGGAACATCAAGAGAGAGCATAAGACATATTGTATACCTTCAACAACATCTCTCCACTTTTAGAAATACTTCTAATCCTCATCTTAATTGAAACATAAAAAAGGGATCCTAGGCCCTTAATGCAAAGAACTTAGGATTAAAAAGTCCTTGTTTTCAAATTTCATTATGATGTACATCCAAGGTAAAAAAAATTACTTTCATCCTTGAACAAAGTGGAAAGTGGATGATGTTATATGGCCTATAGAACACCATTATTCTCCAATTGTCATTCAAAGATGTCCTAAGATCCAAATTGGATTGACTGCCAACCTCAAAGGTGAGTCAATTCTCAATAGGGAAGGACCTAGGAAGGGTTCTTTTAGGCTTCGAGGGGTTCACCACCAAGAAAAATCTTGGAAAATACATCTTAGCATTCAACTTACAAAACCTAACAATGCAAGCTAAATGAATGATGTAAATTATGAAAATATGCAACAACAAGTTAGGGCATGTGCACTTGGGAGTTCTAGAAATGTAACAAGGATTCTGGAAATGCAAAGAAGCTATCAAAAATTTATATGGAGGACTAAGATGCCCTTACTATTGAGTTAGTCCCACTGGTATTTTTTGGGGCAAATGCAGAATCTTCGGATGTCGAAACTAGATCTAAAAGAATCTCTACAAAATACCTTCAGGAGGACTGAGACACCCTAGGTGGTGACTTAGTCTCATCTTGAATTTCTAGAATTTATGAATGTGATCTCGAGGTTTAGGGTCTGCACTTCCTTCTTCACCAAGTCTTCAAATCTAAACCTACAAATAACCTCAAAAACAAAAGAAATTTGATTGATTGTTTATGGGGGTTTTCGTTGGTCAAACCCCTTGTTTGGTAATTAAACCTTTATGAAAATGGATAGATCTGAAAATGGAAATGTGTGTGTGCTCTAATATTAAATGTATCTAAGATTATGCATACTAGAACATGGAGAAACCCTATTCAAATGTGCTAGAATAGAATTCCTAAGATGAAAATAAAAATGACCTACAAAGGAGATCTCTAATCACCCTAATAAGTCACAGGGTAAGTGCACAAAGATGGTTCCCAAAAAGGGGACTTAAGTGGACAAATTTTTTTTGAAATCAGAAAATACTGACCTTAGACGTGAAATTGAGGATAGTTACACTCAAAATTTTGAGATGGAACCAAAAAAAGGATCGAAGTGCTCCAAGTCTACTTTCTAACCTACTAATTTATTTTTAAAATGGTTGATATTAAGGGGTTCAAAAGAGGGACGTACACAAATTGGTGTTGTTTTTGTCAGAAAAACATAACATAGCAACTCTTGTATGACCCTCGTACAGTGAACTTTTTTTTAATTTTCAAAATCGCAACGGTCAGAAGTTAGCTAACAATATGTAGTTCATGCACAATTTTTCTTATAATTTTTTAATGAATATTTGATTTTTTACTAATTTTCGGAGTGGACATTTCCTGAAAAACAGAATTTTGGCCATGCTACCCCTACAAATTTTGGAAACTAATTGAATTTTTTTAATTTATTTTTTTAATTTGTAGAATGGAGTCTAGTTTCTAAAAATGTAATTTATTCGAAAATTCAATGAATAGTTAATTTATAACAAAATAAATACCAAATACTGCTTTTTGGCAAAAAAAAGACATACAAATAAAATAAATTATGGATGAAAGGCTTAACATTTTTAGAAAGTGAAAAAATTTACATCGTTGGATAGCTAAGAAAGAACCCAACATTACCTATGTGTTCACTATTTTTGATATTGAACCACGTGCAATCTTGACAGGGAGCACAAACTTGATTATGTGAAATATGGTAGATTTTTAAAAACACGTCTCTAGTCATTGGGAATGCCTTCCAAGCCTTTGGGTTGGTATTCCAAGGAAAATACCAAGCCTAAGGCTCGAGAATTCCCAAAGAAAGATATAATGCAAGTGCGCTATAACGCGCTCGCGTTAGAATGCGCTCGCATTATATTTTAGTTTTGACATTTTTTTTGCTTATGCGGGAAACATGTCAACTAGGACATAATGCGAGCACATTATAATGCACTCGTGTTATGTCCTCCTTTATGTTACATGCCAATATATTGAATGTATGCTGATATATTTGTATGTTTGTATGTACATGTATGCTTGTATGCCATGTATGCATGCTTGTACGTATGTACGTATGCCTGTATGTATCAATGCATATATATTATATGTATGTATGTATGTAAGACTGTATCTACACATGTATGTATGTATGCTCAAGTATGGATGTAGGATTATATGTACATATCTATTATGCTTGTATGTATTTATTTACATATTTCTTTAGAGGGAGGGAGAATTTAGAGAGAGAGAGAGTTTGGAGAGGGGGTGGAAGTGAGATTTTTAGGGAGAGGGAGAGGGAGAGAAGTGGTTGGAGTGAGAGGTACTTAGCTAGGTAGGGTGGGAGGGATAGATGGAGGGAGAGAGAGAGGGGGGTGGGCGAGAGAGAATTGAGAGAGAGGGAGAGAGAGAGAGGGGAGAGAGAGAGACGAAGAGAAAAAGAGAGTTATGTAGGTAGGGTGCCAAAGGGAGAGACTTGAGAGTGTGAGGGGGGTGAGAGGGAGAGACATGAGAGATAGGTAGTGAGGGGGAGTGTGAAAGAGAGGGAGTGTGAGGAGAGAGAGGGAGTGGGAGAGAGAGGGAGTGAGAGTGAGAGACTTGAGAGAGGGAGAGGGTGTGGGAGGGAGTGACCTGATAGAGGTAGAGAAAGAGGGGGGGTGGAGTGAGAGGGACTTATCTAGGTAGGGTGGAAAAGATAGATAGAGAGAGGGGAGAGAGACATAGAGAGAGTTACCTTGGTAGGTTGCTAGAGGGAGAGACCTGAGAGAGAGGGAGCGTGGGCGGGAGAGACATGGGAGAAAGGGAGAGAGAGGGAGTGGGAGAGAGTGGTATAGAGTGGGAGGGACATAAGAGAGGTGGATAGAGGGAGCAAAAGAGGGTGGTAGGGATTGATTGAATGAGAGGTACGTAGAAAGAGGGATACGGTAGATAGAGAAAATTAGAGAGGATAGGAGGGAGGGAGGGAGGGAGAGTTGATATGTATAGATAGAGAGAAAGTGATAGGGGTTGAGGGTATAGGGTTGAGGGATAGGGTGGAGGACCTATAGGTTTGATGGTTTCTAGGGTATTAGGGTTTAAGGTTTGAGGGTTGAGGGAATAGGGTCAATGGTAGAGGGTATTTGGTTGAGGGTATAGGGTAGAAGGTTTAAGGGTTTAGGGTTGAAGGGTTTAGGGTTAAGGGTTTACTTGGTTGAGGGTAGAGGGTTTAGGGTATAGGTTTGAGGGTATATGGTTCAAGGATTAGGTTCAGGGTCCAATGTAAGGGGTAGAGGGTTTAGGGTTTAAGGATTGAGGGTTGAGGATTTAAGGGTCGAGGGTTGAGAATTGAGGGTTGAGGGTTTAATGTATAGGGTAGAGGGTAGAGGGTTTAATGGTTTAGGGTTTAAGGGTTGAGGGTTGAATATTGAGGATTTAAGGTTGAGGGTTGAGGGTATAGGGTATAGGGTTGAGGGATTAGGGTTGAGGGTCCAATATATAGGGTAGAGGTTATAGGGGTTTTGAGATTAAGGGTTGAGGGTATAGGGATTAGGGTAGAGAGTTTTCTTGGAATTAACGGTGTAAGGGTTGAGGGATTAGGGTTGATGGATTAGGGTTTAGAGTAGAGAGTATTCAATAGAGGGTAGAGGGTAGAGGGTTTAAGAGTTTAGGGTTTAAGGGTTGAGGGTCAAGGTTTTAGGGTTGAGTGTTTAAGCGTTTAAGGATTGAGGGTTTAAGGTTCAAGAGGGTTGAGGGATTAGGGTAGAGAGTTTACTAAGCTAGTTTAAGGGTTGAGGGTAGAGGGTAGAGGATTGACGGTAGAGGGTAGAGGGTTTATGGGTTAGGATTTAAGGGTTTAGGGTTGAGGGTTGAGGGATTAAGAGGTTATAGAGTAGAGGGAATAAGGGTTGAGGGATTAGGGTTTAAGGGTTGAGGGTTGAGGGTTGGGGGATTAAGAGGGTATAGGGGTTGAGGTATTAGGGTTTAAGGGTTGAGGGTTGAGGGATTAAGAGGATATAGGGGTTGAGGGATTAGGGTTGAAGGGTTGAGGGTTGAGGGATAAAGGTTGAGGGTTGAGGAATTAAGAGGGTATAGGGGTTGGGGGATTAGGTTTTAAAGGTTGAAGGTTGAGGGTTGAGGGATTAAGAGGGTATAGGGGTTGAGGGATTAGGGTTTAAGGGTTGAGGGTTGAGGGATTAAGAGGATATAGGGGTTGATGGATTAGGGTTTAAGGTTTGAGGGTTGAGGGTTGAGGGATTAAGAGGGTATAAGGGTTGAGGGATTTAGGTTTAAGGGTTGAGGGTTGAGGGTTGAGGGATTAAGAGGGTATAGGGGTATCCATATCTCCCACTATCTCCATCTACCCTCTATCTCTTAACCATTTAAACCCTTAACCTTTAAACCCTTAACTCTTAACCCTCTACCCTCTATCTCTCCCACTATCTCTTTCTCCCCCTCTCCCTCTTTTCTCCTCTCTCCCTCTCTCTCCCTCTTTCTCTCCCACTCTCTCTTTCTCCCACTCTCCCCCTCTCTCACTCTCACTCTATCTTTCTCCCACTCTCCCCTTCTCCCACTCTCCCACTCTCTTTCTCCCCCACTCCCTCCCTCCCCGCCT